>VIAB01012488.1:29473-62813 GCA_009801035.1 Oophaga pumilio
TCGCGGTGTGCCAGGGGTTAATGTGCCGGGAGCGGTCTGTGACAACTCCTGGCACATAGGGCCGGGTGTCAGCTGTGATAATCACCTGACACCCGGCGGCGATTAGCTGTTTTTGCAATTTCAACCCACTTGGAATTTTTCAGGACTCAATATGGTAAAAATGTTCAAAAGAACAACTCGTTCCACAAAAAACAAGCCCTCAAATGGCCATATTGACGAAATAATGAAAAAATGCATGGCTCTGGGAGGACGGGAAGCAAAAAAACAGAAGTGCAAAAAAGAAAAATGGCCCGGGGGTGAAAGGGTTAAAAGTTCTAAAAAAAATAATGCAAACATAATGAAAAGTAGACTCCTCGAAATACTGTTATTAGCTCTATTGTATCTTAAAATCAGAAAAGTTAAAATTGTTAAACGTAAATTGTGATTATTGGATAAGTAAATTTTTTTTACAACCATGTTCACACTCACATCATGCAAACGGCGCACCTATACCCAACTGGTCCCTATACAGAGTAGAAAGGCCCTAGCTGCACAATTAAAAGAACACCTCCTCAGACCTTGCTCTCTAAAAGGCTGTCAAGGGGTTTCTTATACCTCCTGAGAAACCAGAGGGGAGGCCTCAAAACACTAACAACAAAACGAAAGGAAAGAGTGAGGCATGATACAGGAATCCAAAGTGCGAAACACAAACGCATTCAAATAAGGAGCAGGGGTGAATGTTAAGGCGTACCAATATTAAAATGAACAAGTAAGACCTCCCAAGAATCTAACTGTGGCAAAAGGAAAATGTGTTGGGAGTGAAAGAAACCGACGTACTGTAGAAAAACCACTACAGTTTACCCAGCAAGGTAAACCCCCAAAGTAAAGAGCTGGAACTCCTAAATATGCAACCACCTGGAAATATAGCCAGCAAGGAAGTGCAGAGAAGTGATATTATCTAAAGTCCCACCCACAACTTGATAGGGTAAAACCAAAATGGAAAAATGGAAAACTCCTGGAAAAGCGTAAACAAGAAGGGAGAATAAGGACAAAAAGAACTATCAACATTTGGACAGGGAAGTAAAAGAGCAATAGCTCAGTAGGCAGAAGAACCAAGCATGAAGCAACAGGTCACTGGATCAAATTCTGAATCTGAGCTATGACAATTTTATCCTCTAATGGCATTGCTTGTTTCATTGTGCATTATTTTTAAATGTTCATTTTATTTCAAGTTACAGTACATTTTCTCAATATTATTTGAACTGTAAGTTTTGTTTTGTTACCTTTGTCTATTGGCAAGAGTTTGTAGATTAAAAGTATCACCAATAGCTGGGTGAAGCTTGTCAGGTAAAATTTTAAAAATGAAAAAGATTATTTTATGATTTCAATTCTGCAATGCAGTGATTTCTTTTATTATCATTATAAGCTGAAATGGAAAAAAATAGCTTAAAATGAAAAACAAAATATTCCATATATCGGGTAAACACTTGGAAGGAGAACGAGACTTCTTTTTTTAATTCCGTTTAGTGCTCAGAGGTTTATTCTGTACAACAGGTATTCTTACAAATAGAATTCTCACTATAAATTGCATTATAAGAAGTTAACTTGGCACATTGCGCAAAGTGAAATAGCAGCATCCAATAATCCTGTACAAATTTTATTACGTGATAAAATGTTTGCTTTCAGTTGTCTCCAACCTCAGGGATGTTTTACGAGTGATGAATTCCCCGGCTTAAAATATGGAACTTGATTTGCTAAAGCAAATATTTAACAGCTGTTTTTATTTAAAAGTGTGCTAAAAACCCATGACAAATGCAATCATGGACCTTGGAAAAGTTGTCTTTTTTAATTGTGGGTAAAACAGAAATGGACTGTGCAAATAAGGTGTGCTGCACACCTACTAGTCTGTATGTGGCCCTGAAGAGACTATGTGTAGTGCCATATACTGCCCTTTGAGTCTCCTCTAGAAGCACTATACAGAAGATTATCTCTATAATATGCGGTGGAATGGAATCCAGCACAATTCTTACTGTATGATTCTTTGGCATCTATTACAAGCAAGACAATCTTTTGAAATTCAAATTTGCTGACTTTCCGAACTTTCCCTCCAAACTTCATTTGTGTATGATATATTTATGGAAATTTCAATACTAGAAAACTTGTAAATACTCATAAAATACATGTGGGTGAGAGGAGAGAGAGAGAACCCCACTGATAATAAGAGCTTATACTTCATGCAAGAGAAAGAAACGATCCCACTGATCATAAGAGATTACAATTTACATGCGCGAGAGAGAGGACCCTGCTGACCATAAGAGCTTACACACTACAGAAGACAGAGACTTATTCAGTGACTCTGCAGATGGAAAACACAGATTGCCCCACTGGCAAATGCTGATTTGTCATGCACATGTACTGGCAATCACTGCACAAGGTACAATAATCTGTAAGATATATCTGTAGGGCATTATGGGAAAGCTAGTGCGGCAATGAAAAAGGACATTTGCCTGCTCTCTGATGCTTCAGCAACTGTAAGCAGTGTACTGGGGTGGGCTCTCCAGGATACAGAAAAGTCACGAATGAGGAAAATGACTCCAACACCAGTTCATTCATCAAACGATTTTTGCTTGAGTGCGTGGATGAATTTAACCAAAAAGAGGGGGGACATGCAAAGAAATTCACAGACACTCAGCCGAGAGGTTGAGGCCACAGGCTGCACAATGTGGCACCCTGTAATATATGCCAACTATACTCCCTATATCTTTGACAACAGGCAGGCCTATTTAAAACAACCGCCAATTATCTAAAATCCAGAACAAATTGAATGGGTGTGTAATCCAGGGTCACCTGTGGTACAGCATAGCAGCTTACAATCTTACAATGACTTAACTCTATTCCCCAACTAAATATTCCCCTTCCTCAATAGTAGTACAATGAACAATGAAGAATTGTCCTTTCCCATCTATACTGAGGATTATCGAACAAATATCCAAATGTAGCAGCTGCGTAACCAGAAATGAAGTTTGAAGAACTTGAGCAAATATCATGTGTAACCAAAGTGGTGGAACCACTGAGCCATGGTCGGAGGAGAGCCTGGAGGGGCGTAACTAGGTGAACACCTGACTCTTCACTGGAACCCCTGATGATGGGGTTAGACTTGGCTCCAGATGGACAACATATGTTACATGAGGACTGTGTCCGTCATTCTACGTTAAGGGGTTAAACAATTCTGAGAAGCTTCTGATTAGAGACACATCTGTGGATGTATTTTAATGCAAACCTGAAACACACTGCTTCTTTGTGTAGCATTATGGGAAAGTCTAAAGAAATCAGCCAAGATATAAGGAAAAGAATTGTGGACTTGCACATGTCTGGCTCATCCTTGGGTACAATTTCAAGATACCTGAAGGTGCCTCGTTTATCTGTACAAACAATTATACGCATATTATATTGACACCTCTCCATTACTAAGCCGGGCTTGATGTGACCTTACAATACAAATGTCACATCAACTCCCTAGTACCCCATATGCCACAGCTACAAGGCAGTGGGAAGAGTGAGGCTAAGTGCCAAAATTGGCGCATCTTAGAGATGCGCCATTTCTAGGGTGGCTGCGGGCTGGTGTTTGTAGCCAAGGGGGCCAATATCCATGGTCCCTTCCTAGGCTATTAATACCAGACCGCAGCTGTCTGCACAGCCTTTTCTGGCTATTAATTGTTGGGGGACTCCACATCAGTTTTTTGGGGACCCCTATTTTAATAGCCAGTAAAGGCTATGCAGACAGCTGCGGGCTGATATTTATAACCTGGGAAGCTCCATGGGAATTACACCCCTTCCCAGGCTATAAACATCTGCACTCAGTCGCTGGCTTTCCCTCTCTGGACTGGAAAATTGCGCGGGAGCCCACGCAATTTTTTTTCTCTTTTCTTAAAATTAAACAGATATTGCGTTTAAGGCCGGGATCACACTTGCGAGAAACTCGCATGAGTCTCGCATTTCAATACCCGGCACTGCCGTCTGCACTCAGGACCGGAGTGTGTGGCTGCATGTATTTCTGTGCAGCTGAACGCTCTGATCCGAGTGCCGGCAGCACTGTAGGGTATTAATTTGCGAAACTTGTGTGAATTTCTCACAAGTGTGACCCCGGCCTAACGCAGATTTTTTTCTATCTATTGATATATCTAGCTATAGATACATCTATAGATAGATAGAGCTATTTATAGATAGATAGATAGATAGATAGATAGATAGATAGATAGATAGATAGATAGATAGATATATCGATAGGTACTGTAGATAGATATATCTATCCATAGATAGATATATCGATAGATATATCAATAGATAGATAGATAGATAGATAGATAGATAGATAGATAGATATTTTGATAGATATGTCGATAGATAGACAGATGTATCTATCTATCTATAAATATATATATCTATAGACATATCTATCTATAAATATTCACTTATATTTATTTTGTGTGTAAACATGGTATGTGATGCTATTATGGTCTTCAATGGAATATGTAAAAGAAGAGGTTGGACAAAGAAATGACATCACAATTCTTTTTTTTTGTTAAGTAACATATCTTTATTTAGCTTACAAAAACGCATACAAATCCGCATTAAAAAAACGCATGAAAACCCGCATCAAAAACGCTCAGATATTTACCTGCATTTTCTGCCAAGAGAGGTAGAATCTGCGCAGAAAATTCCGCAGGGAAATCCGCAACGTGTGCACATACCCAAATGATGCTAAGAACATAAGTTCATAATCATTTAGAAACAACAATACTAATTCTTTAACTCAGGAAAAGTTCAGATATCAAAATTTTGTGGAATAACCATGATTTTTAATCACAGTTTTCATACATCTTGGCATGCTTTCCACCAGTCTTTCACACTGCTTTTGGGTGACCTTATGCCACTCCTAGTACAAAAATTGAAGCAGTTCTTCTTTGTTTGTTGGCTTGTGACTATCCATCTTCTTGATTACATTCCAGAGGTTTTCAGTGGGGTTTAGGTTTGGCGATTGGGCTGGCCATGACAGGGATTTGATGTGGTGGTCCTTCATCCACACATTGATTGACCTAGCTGCGTGGCATGGCGCATTATCTCGCTGGAAAAACCAGTCCTCAGAGTTGGGGAACATTGCCTGAGAAGAAGGAATCAACTGTTTTTCCAGGATAACCTTGTATGTGGCTTGATTCATACGTCCTTCACAAAGAATAACCAAACCTGCCCAATTCCAGCCTTGCTGAAGCATCCCCAGATCATCACCGATCCTCCACCAAATTTCACAGTGGGTGCTAGACACTGTGGCTTGTGCAGCTCTCCAGGTCTCTGTCTAACCATTAGATGACCAGGTATTGGGCAAAGCTGAAAATTTGACTCATCAGAGAAGATTACCTTACTTCAGTCCACTATGGTCCAATCCTTATGGTCTTTGGCAAACTTCAGCCTGGCTCTCCTTTGCTTCTCATTGGTGAAAGGCTTTTTTCTAGCTTTAGATGACTTGAGCCCGACCTCTAGGAGCCTGTTATGAACTGTTCTTGCTGTGTTCTTCACCCCAGGTGCCATTTGCCATTCCTATTGTAGGTCACTTGATGTCATCGTGCGGTTGCTGAGTGACATTCGAATAAGATGAAGGTCATCCCGGTCAGTAGAGAGTAGTTTTCGCCCTCTGCCGGTCTGAAGCTTTGTTGTCCCCAATGTCTGCTACTTGACCTTGTAATGGACTGCCGTCTTAGAAATTATAACGATGGAGGGAACATGATGCTCACTATATCCCTCTGCTAGTAAAGCCAGAATTAAGCCCTTCTTTTCCTCACTCAAGACTTTTCTTTTCAACTCCTTTGACATGGTTAAAAGTTATTTTTTCATTCCTATTACTTTTGGGATATTACTAGCACTTTTTTTTGCCATCCAACCTGTCCTAGTGCAAGAGGATTGTGAATACCACAGCAGTGTTTTTTATACTTTCCTTCGTTAAATAAAATTTGGTTCAGGTGATCACCTAATCAGAAGCACATTAAGTAGAATGAGATGTACTCTGATTGGAATTCAACTGACATTGGAATGGAATGGCTGTCAGACATGTAGAGAAGCTGATTTTTATAAAACTGTGCAATGGTCTCATAATTTTTTCCAGAGCTGTATATACAGTCTTGGCCAAAAGTTTTGAGAATGACACAAATATTATATTTTCACATGATCTGCTGCCCTCTGGTTTTTATGTGTGTTTGACAGATGTTTTTATCACAGACAGAAATATAATAATTGCAAACATATGAGTAACAAAAGCTTATATTGACAGAATGAGTTAATGCAGCAAGTCAATATTTGCAGTGTTGACCCTTCTTCTTCAGGACCTCTGCAATTCTCCATGGCATGCTCTCAATCAACTTCTGGACCAAATCCTGACTGATAGCAGTCCATTCTTGCACAATCAATGCTTTCATTTTGTCAGAATTTTTAGGTTTTTGTTTGTCCACCCGTCTCTTGATGATTGACCACAAGTTCTCAATGGGATTAAGATCTGGGGAGTTTCCAGGCCATGGACCCAAAATCTCTATGTTTTGTTCCCTGAGCCATTTAGTTATCACCTTTGCTTTATGGCAAGGTGCTCCATCATGCTGGAAAAGGCATTGTTGATCGCCAAACTGCTCTTGGAGGGTTGGGAGAAGTTGCTCTTGGAGGACATTCTGGTACCATTCTTTATTCATGGCTGTGTTTTTAGGCAAGACTGTGAGAGAGCCGATTCCCTTGGCTGAGAAGCAACCCCACACATGAATGGTTTCAGGATGCTTAACAGTTGGCATGAGACAAGACTGGTGGTAGCGCTCACCTTGTCTTCTCCGAATGAGGCGTTTTCCTGATGTCCCAAACAATCGAAAAGGGGATTCATCAGAGAAAATAACTTTACCCAAGTCCTCAGCAGTCCACTGCCTGTACCTTTTGCAGAATATCAGTCTGTCCATGATGTTTTTTCTGGAGAGAAGTGGCTTCTTTGCTGCCCTCCTTGAGACCAGGCCTTGCTCCAAGAGTCTCCGCCTCACAGTGCGTGCAGATCCACTCACACCTGCCTGCTGCCATTCCTGAGCAAGCTCTGCACTGCTGGTAGCCCGATCCTGCAGCTGAAACACTTTTAAGAGACGGTCCTGGCGCTTGCTGGTCTTTTTTGGGCGCCCTGGATCCTTTTTGGCAACAATGGAACTTCTCTCCTTGAAGTTCTTGATGATGCGATAGATTGTTGACTGAGGTGCAATCTTTCTAGCTGCGATACTCTTCCCTGTTAGGCCATTTTTGTGCATTGCAATGATGACTGCACGTGTTTCTTTAGAGATAACCATGGTTAACAGAAGAGAAACAATGATGCCAAGCACCAGCCTCCTTTTAAAGTGTCCAGTGGTGTCATTCTTACTTAATCATGACAGATTGATCTCCAGCCATGTCCTCATCAACACCCACACCTGTGTTAATGGAGCAATCACTGAAAAGAGGTTAGCTGGTCCTTTTAAGGCAGGGCTGCAATGATGTTGAAATGTGTTTTAGGGGATAAAGTTCATTTTCTAGCCAAATATTGACTTTGCAAGTAATCGCTGTTAAGCTGATCACTCTTTATAACATTCTGGAGTATATGCAAATTGCCATTAGAAAAAGTGAAGCAGTAGACTTTGTAAACATTAATATTTGTGTCATTCTCAAAACTTTTGGCCATGACTGTATATACATACAGTACATATTCAATCGATATAACTATATGATGTAGTCTCTTTGCATTACTAATGTAAAGAAATGGAGCCATATAAAGTCAGTGTAATAAACGTCTAGCTGAAGATTTTAATAGCTTAGGATCACATCTTGTTCACACTAATCCAGTTTATACATATGAAATGGTAATGAGCCTATTCTATTTTGAGAATTACTCTATATAACATCTAATGTATCCCTATCTGTTAATACTACTGAAATAAAGGAAATTTTTATACTGTATGCATTGATATATCAATTACAGTCAGAAATCCTCAGGATAGAAATGATTGTTTTTACCATGATGTCTACAGTATGGGTCTAATAATTGATACTTGCATTATAACACAAGATCCTTCTACAATTCTTAGAGACTGCATCCTTTCTTCCAAGGTAGAGTTAAAACTAACATTTGTTGTGTAGTGAGTCATATGCTGTAGTCATCTAATAACATTTCCCTAGAATATGAGCAGTTTGTTAACCATAATGAAAACCAATGGAAGGGAAAATAGTAAACGTGGAGGCGGCTGAGCGCACTTGTTATATAATTATCGGATATCTCATAAGCCCTCAAGGCGCAATAAGACGTTGATGCAAAACTGACCTGACCTCCGGTAAACATGACAATGAGGAAGATATTGTGGTTTTAAGAGTTTGATGAAATTGCATCCTTAATTAAAGCAGCACTCCAAGAAAACCGTACCTATTTTTATCACCCTCTCGAGGTTTCAACAACACCATAACTTAGTAGCACAATGGAAGAGCTTTGTCAGTAAGACATGAGGTCTTCTGAAATAATCTCTGAGAAATATGGTATTCAGCATGGATGCCTTATTTATCAGATCTCCCACCTCTTATATTATATTATGGTTCAGGGCGGACATATCATTGGTGCAACCTGTGCAGCCGCAAAGGGGCTCAGGAGTTAAGGGGGCCCATTTCCACCTCCAAAACAGGTGAAATTGGGCACTACAATGAGCTATTAGACTGCAAAGGAATTTTTTGACACCTATGCCCTTTTCTGTCTGTGTCCACCAGTGGATTCAGACATTTGGAAATATATAGTATTTTTACTGAGCTACATCTGTAGTTTTAAAGAGTTGTTCTCATCTTTTTTTATTCAAGAGTGCACTGCTTCCTGTCTTCTGGCTTCCTGCATGTGGGGGGCAGTGAGCTAACGAAGAATGACAGAGTGGGTCGGTGGCATGGTCAAACCACTGGCCCAAGAGGAGCATTCTCTCATTATGCTATCTGTGACATGGAAGAAGCTCATGGAGATTGAGGCTGTTCATATCTAACAACCTGGCCAGAGCTTCAGAGCGGCACAAGCAGTCTATAAAGCAAAGAGTCTGCTAGCAGTGTGTGCAGCTTAGTTAGGTAACTGGCCACTCAAATGCTGTAGGGTGGTTGTTAAACTAGGCAATGAGCTGTACATGCAATTAAAGATCCCTCTCTTCTGTTCTTGAGAACAGAAAGGATTTTTTGATGAGATGTAAATTGCAAAGTTGCTTGTTTTAACAAGCATTTTTCTTTTAACCATTTAAGAATGTGAGACAACCCCTTTAATATTAAAGGGGATGTCTGCAAGATGAGAATGCAGTGATGTGGAAGGGACACTCCAATTACCCAGTAGCTCCTGTACAGGGGAAATTACATATTACATTCATATGCTGTCTAGTGATGAGCTCAGGTGGTGTCCAAGTATTTATAAGTGCTCGGAGATTTTGTTTCCGGTCCCGCAGCTGCATGATTTATGGCTGCTGGACAGCTTGAATACATGTGAGGAAAGCCTGTTTGTTAAGGAATCCCCACATGTATTCAGCCTGTCAAATAGCCGCAAAGCATGCAGCTACGGCAACAGAAACTAAATCTCCGAGCACTTCCAAATACTCAGAGGCCACCCGAGCGTGCTCGGGAAAACCCGAGCAATGAGTATAATCGCTCATCACTAATGCTGTGCATATAATGCATGGAACTGAACTGTAGGGTTCTCTAGCAATGGCTAATAGATAAGGATGCAAAAAAGAAGACTGTCTTCCTTTTCAAGTGATAATAGTTGTGATAATAGTCCCTACCAGTTTGCTATGGATCAAAGCAACTTTTTTACTGCTTAATCACACCGGAGTCTCTTTGAGCCCACCATTGTAAAGGGTATGCCACACTAAGCGAGATCGCTAATGAGATCGCTAACGAGATCACTAAAACGTCACTATTTAGCGATCTCGTTAGTGACCTCGCTGTGTGTGGCATGTAGCAACGATGTGGCCCCTGCTGTGATGTCGCTGATCGTTCACTAGAGTTCTGGACCGTTTTTTGATTGTTGGCGTCCCGCTGGTGAGCCTATATCGCTGTGTTTGGCACCTTTTGCGAACGACGAGCGACCTCGTTTGTGACGCATATGACAGCGGCGCAGGCGGGACTAGGGTTTTTAGCGTCACGGAGTGGATTGCAATATCTGTAAGTTCTCTTTTGCGTCACAGAGAGGATCGCAGAAGTTGCAAAGCAGGCTAGCAGGTCGCAGAGAGCAGGAGCGATGCTGGAAATTCCTATGAATCAGAAGTGCTCAGTACATGCTAATGACATCCTAACGACCGCCAAAGTCGTTAAAGAGATCGCTGACCGCTGATGTGTCATTTATGAGATCTCCTGTTTGGCAGCTACTAGCGACCTAAAAGCGATCACACCAACGATCTCGTTAGCTTGCGTCGTTATCGTGATCGCTAACGAGATCGCTAAGTGTGGCAGTACCTTAAGAGTTCAGACAACAGTAAATTGAGCCTATAATGTGCTGTTGCTGGTGGGTAATGGTAGGATATTTGACATTCCACTTTTCTCATGTAAAGTAGTAAGGCCCTGATTCATCATAGCCTTCACACCTGTTTGCTTTCTAGTTTTGTTGTCCTATCGCCTTTTCTTTTGTTTGCAGCCTACTCATTATTCTGTTTTCACCTTTTTTAAGTCTATAGGTGCTCTCCTGTTTTGGGGCTTTGTAGACAGAATCTAGCAATTCCAGGTGTTTTTGCCTGATTGATCAATTGAGACTTTTTAAAAAGTAAAAAAAATTGGTTTAAATCTAGTCCCACCTGGTGTATTTTTGAGTACACCAGCACATTGGCACAATAGTTGAGATCTTTTGTGCCAGAAGTCTCAAGAACAGTTCAAGTCAGGTAAAAAGCCCATTTTTGACTTTGAGCTAAATTCATGATTTCTGTGCACCATTTTGATTAATTTGACAACAAAAACAGCAACTAATACCACAGGATAAAAAAGAAAAGTGACTTAAAAATAACACAAATGATGAATCGGGGCCTAAGTATTTTTGAGGAAATATATTTTTTATGACCTTTGTTAGCTACTTGCATTTGTCCAGCTCATTTGCAGATACAAATTGGGAAATTAAGCATCTATAGTTGAAAATTGCTTGTGACAACAACATAACCCCATGGGAATTCTAATTATATTTTAGCCTTGCAATGGAAAGACGCTGTAGGAACAATAGAAGATGCATGGATCATATTAACTCATTAAAAATCAAGAACTTTTTGTTGTCATATCCTAATACTGCAGCTAAGAGACTTTGATAAATGACTGCACTCACTAGTGGATGTACGTCTCTTTTGCAAATGCTGGCCCCATATACTGGGCGGCATTCATCCATTACAAAGGCCAGTTTAATTAGTGCTAACCATGTAGAATGCACATTTCATATCGTATTAACATAACATTTGTCACATTAAATTGTACATTAAGCTAGCTTTGAAGATAGAAACTGAGCTATTTACTTTCATGTAACATAACATTTTGTTTCAAAGAGTGGATTGATTTAATTACCGTATTTGATTTTTGTAGCTTTTATATCATTATTATTGTTATTTTTATTGCTATTATTATTGTACAAGTATGTGGGACACTGATCAGTATTTTACTCTTATTTATCTTACATATTGGTTATACTAGCTAGTGGAATCCTAAATAATTTAGGTAACATCCTAAATTCCATAGGAATTTATTAGAGGACATTTACTAAATGGTTGCTGTTCTTTCAGATAACTTGATCTTATTTGTTAATGATTTAAATAGGCAATCTACATATCATTTTATTTAAGTTCTCCCCCCAAAAATGACATGACTGTAAATCCAGATTGCAAGTGATTTTCTGCAATCTGTCATATAGTTTTGTCTCTGTGATGGTACATGCACAAGAATAGTGCCCACACCATCCATGGCAGGAGGTGGTTAAAATACACAGCTGATCTCCAGCTGCATGTTTGGGCTGGACCTACCTCCAATCCAGTAGTAGCTATCAAGAGGGCAGAGGGTGCAGGTGCCCTGGACCCCACGCTCAGAGAGGCCAATCAGGTGCTCTGATGCAGTTAAGCCCTGCAGCAAAACAGGGAAATGGGGAGACACTGTCCATTCTGTAGACCATAGGATGCTTTAGCTCAGTGGTCTACAGAACGGCCAAGGCACTGAAGTATTCACAGGTCACCGGAGTCCTGACGCTGTGACTTCATCACTCTGTGCTGGAATTCTGATGTTCTGTGTGTGTCGGTGCTATGACTGCGCCTTGCCTTGCAGCTGAACTCGTCGGGATCCTAGATTAGGTAAGTATATGATTTTTAATAATGTGGGGCCTCATAAGAAAAGAGATACCCTTATTATTTATCCTGCATGCTGAACGCTGTAAAAAAATATGAAAAATCTTTGCCAGTTCATCTCACTGGAAATTATACAAAGTGATCAAGAATTTGATGCATGTTAAAATTGCACTGATGAAAACTACAGCTCGTTTAGAAAAAGCAATGCTTCAAACCACTGGCAGACATAGACAGAAGGGGGCTCTGTGCAAGAACAATTTGCATCCCGATAGATCATCAAAATACTCAATTCCACATGCTTTGGAAAGCGGCCCACTAATCTCTTGGTCCCCTGTTATATATACCGTATTTTTCGGATTATAAGACACAGTTTTTTCCCGCAAATTTGGGGGGAAAATGGGGGTGCATCTTATAATGAGTATATACCTTACCGGTACTGTTGCTGCAGGCCACAGTCTGGGAAGAGGGGGTGTCCAGTGGTGCTACAGGTGCCCAGCGGTGCTATGGGGGTGCCCGGCGGCACTGCAGGTGTGTCTGGTGGTGCTGCCTGGTGCTCCTACGGGTGCCCGGCAGTACTGCTGGTGTCTTCGGTGCTGCGGGGGCGCTTTGCTGACATTTTGAGAAAGGCCAGACCTCCCCGCAGTTCCATAGTTTCCTGTGCGGTGGACTCAGGGAAAATAGTTGCCGGGGGCGGCGCATGCGCAGATGGAGATCTCGGCATCAAGATCTCGGGAGATGAGATTTCAGCACACATCGGAACACCCCCTTATCCCAGCCTGCGGCCTGAAGCAATGCTCCACTCTTGCCTCCTCCAGCAGCTACCCTGGGACCCCGCTTCACCGCAGCCACCACCCCTGGTAAGCAATAAGACGCATGGCTTATAAGAAGCACCACCATTTTATTAAAAAAAAACAAAAAAACTATTTTTCTCCTCAAAATTTGAGGTGCATCTTATAATTCGAAGCTTCTTATAATCCGAAAAATACTGTGTGTATATATATAAATATATGTACATATATATATAAATACACATTATAAATCTACCATGCAGTATAATACTGTCACTTAGAATGAAAGCCCTAAGTGTCTCTAACCAATGAGGGGATGGTCATTCCATTGTTATTTGGCAGATATAATAGTAGTCAGCCTATATTCTTCGCTATGTATCTGTATTAACTGTATCAAGTGTATAATACATTCCTTCTTTCTGTTTGCTATTTTTGACCCTTTTCATTTTTGCAGCATGCAGACCGGGAGCTGTATCCATCTTGTCAGCTTTAAAAAAAAAAAAGAAAGAAAATGACATTCAGTAAATTGTTCAATACTTTTTGATAGACAGGCTCTTAAGAGTTATTGCATACTTTCTTTTTAGGTCAAGCAATAAAACTCGGCAATGCTCTCCTTAAAATGCATTGCCCAGTCATACAAGGAAACCATTCTGTTTAAGCGAACACTTGTTACTGTCCCGCACTGAAATGTTTTCTTCTCAGGGCTATCTATTTCTTTTTATAAGGAATAAGCAATCTTATGCCCTCATACAAGTTCGTTTTTCGCACGATTCTTTCTCCTTCTCTATAAAACCATCACTTTATTTGTAACAAAACAACTTAAAAATCTTTTGACTAAATATATAAACGTTAGATTGATATGTGGCTTCTGATCTTGAAAGCCCTAAAATTGTGACATCATAGGCCACCATATATAATCGCATGACATGGTCAAGGATTATAAATAGGATTATTTGGATTCATCATTAGGAACACTCTCAGTGGCAGAATATGGTGGTAGCAATCAGCAGTGGCGTAACTTGAAGCTCATCAGCCCCAATGAAAAAGCTTCAACAGAGCCCCCAATGATTGCAAATTTCGAATAGTATTGATCTTTTCATATAGGCCAAAGTGACCTTTTGGGCCCCCTAGACGCCGGGGCCCCGGTGCAATTGTAACCCCTGCACCTGGCATAGTTACACCCCTGGTAATCAGTGGGAATAATCCAGACTTTTTCATTGTTGAGCAATGCTATTAAAATAGTTATGTGGCCATTAGTAAACTTTCAGAATCCTGTCCCGATGTGCTACGTGCTAGTCAATAGGATAGTTTACATTCAGTGTCTAGAGATCAATTGTAAAGTCAGTCTGATTCCTGGTGATTGGTAGAACAATCTTCTCCCTTGATGACCAATGGTGCAGGTAATATCTCACTGCTTATTGGCCATTGGTACATTTTATGGTGTGTACAGAATTAGACAACGTGTGCTCTGAGTGTAACTGATATTGCTGCTTAGTGCCAGTGGAATGAATTGGCTCAAGCTACAATACCGCAAAAAACCTTGGGACATGTCTGGCATTATTGATAGACAAAAGCATTTACGTTTTTTTAACCATGAAAAATTAATGCCGAGTGAATGCAGATGCAGAAATATTTTGTCATGTGCTTCACCAACACAGTCTGGAGTATGCTTCAATGGCCTATTACTACTGAAAGACAATAGAACACTTAAAGGGAGTCCTTCACCCCCAAATTGCAGTTTAAATGGGCCATACACTGTTGTTACTGATTTAATGTTTATAAAAAACATACTAGTACTGTACCTGTTAGTGGTACAGGGTCTGAGAAAATACCTTGTAATTCATGTGTAAATGAGGGGACTCCGATGCACCCTTGGCATGGTCAAGAGTTTGATGCACAGTTATGCCTCCTAATTTTCATGTTGGGACACTTCTGATTGACAGTGCTTGTTTCCCATAGCAAGCACTCACTGACAGCTGCCTGCATTTGCTGCCACGCTTGCATGAGGTGGACAGGCGCATTCTCTTCCCTGTCTCCTTTCTTCTGATGACATTCACTACATGTCCGTGTGTATTAATGTAGTGAGCGGCATCAGGAGAAAGAATACAGGAAGGAGAATATATAAGTGCGCTAGCAGCATTCACACAATGCTTTCTCTGAGAATCAAGCATTATGAATCAGAGGTGGAAGAATGGCCCCATATGCAAATGATGAGGCATAACAGTGCACCAAACTTTTACACAACAAATTACATAATTTACATAACAAATTGCCGAACTAAGAGATCCAGATAATGAATAAAATCCCAATGCTTTAGTAATAAAGTTTAAAAAAAAGAACATACATGCATTGAACAATGTTATAAAATACGAGAGCGCCCTAACCTGGGGTGATGCTGGGCTGTGGTATATAGTATACGGTATTAGAAGCCTGTAAGGAAAGGGACGTCGCCATTTTGTATAGGGCCTATACCAGCCTCCATCTTGTCTGTTCACAGAGCCACAAACTTTTAACTACACAGGGCCTATTAGCATATCCAGTACGACCGGTTTTGATGTCCACTAGGAATCAAAGGGGCTTTAGCATGCTAATTAGTTTAGGCCAGTGTCTGAATAAGATGGTCAGTCGTATGGTAAATAGCTCAAGCTCAAGCCCTTGTTTCCTGCTCCATATGAATTGCAGGCCAGTTAATATGCGTGCTTCAAAGCAAAAGGGAAGGGCCTAGCAGGTTTAAGAATTGTAGCCATGTACAGGGTGGTCATTCCATTTCACACACAGAAGCCAAGAAGATGGTCTAGGAAAGGACCACAAGAAAACGGATTTGTCTTGCCAAGGGTGCAGCAACATATGCTTTGGGGACTATCCAGTAACTGAAGACTGTTACCTGGGAATGGCAAAGCCCCTGCCTTCCCATGACCATACTACAACCCGGTAATATTGATCTATAGCTAATACCTTTAAGCCTTGTACATTATTGCTGTATTTTTTTACTCTGACTGCAAATCCATTGTAATTACGTTGTATAGCTTTACTGTATATTTCTGTAATTATCTAGTGCGCCCTTAAGGCAAATTAAACCATAAAATTAATCTTGGGCTGATGCTTTTACTCTGATCACGAATCTTAGAATACCCATTGGGTAACAGGACACCCTCCCCGGCAGCCATTTGCTCTAGGTGCAGTTCCCTTACTGACCTGAGAGACAAAGGGGGCGCCGGAGAGCTGTACCTGTGGAGTTACGTCCCATTGGTGACGTGGGAGGAAAGGGGATCGTCCCTCACATTTGGTAGCGGAGGTGGGATCAGAAGCTGTGATACCCAGGCTACCGTGTGGCGGTCGGCTTAGTTACTCACAAAGCCCATATCAAGGGTAGACACATTTCAGATCCAGTGATTATTTAGGACAGTTTATAGGCATACATCATATCTAAGCTGCATTGCTGAATGAAAGCTAAGCATGCAATCATATAGCAAGTAAACAGTACATATTACCATAATGGCGATATGGTAAAGAAGAGGGCAGCCACACGAAGACCACAGCCTCCCTCCTCACCCCTTTTTTTTAAACTTTATTAATAAAGCATTGGAATTTTATTCATTTTCTGGATCTCTTCGTTTGGCAATTTGTGATGTAAGTCCGAATATTGTGACTATTTGATGTGAAGTGCCAGGCACTATCATTTTTGGACACCTATGGGTTTAAGTTTTGTAAGTGGAAATGGGCCCCCTTATCTCTTGGCTCCTGTGCAGCTCCACAGGTTGCACCAATGGTGTGTTCACCCCTGAGCAGTCACCAGGTGCTTTGTTAATTGCAAGAGCTTGATGGTGCTGTACTGTGTGACCTCTGGTTTGTTTGTCTCAGTTCCATCCAGTAATCATCTACAATGTGATGACGTTTTTCATGTTTGTTGTGTGTTCCAAATAAAACTGTTCATGATTCTGCAATGTCTCAATGCTGAATGAGGGTATGTTCCCATGGACAGTAAACATCCGCAGCATCCAACCCCCAGTGTCCAGATGTTACAGCATAGTGGATTGGATTTCAAGAAATCCCATGTCCACTATGCGTGCACCAAAGCTCGCGGCTTCCCTGTGGAGACGGACATGCGGCGCATCTTTCCAGACCACAGCATGTCAATTTATCTTGCGGAGACGTGAGCCTCCGCAAGATAAATATCACCCGTACAATGTATTGGATGCTGTGATTCCGCACGGTTCAGTGAACACATACGGATTTACCTGCATTTAAAAGCCGACAGTACTTAGGACGCAGCGGATATGTGGTGCATCCATAGTGCTGCCGATTACTGACTGTATGCACCTGGCCTAATACTCCTGAAAGCTAAAATCTACAAGGTTGTAATAGTTGTTTTCTCACTTTGACATGGGACTAGACAAATGGCATCTGCAATTTATTTTGTTGCTATTGGGAAATCTTTTGTCCATAGTGTCATGAATTAGCCTGAATACATACTATCAAATGCAGGTGACCAGAAATGTTAGTAGAATGGCACAAGATATGGGGACTTATGTGCATGTGTTTATAATGTCTCTTCACCCCACAGTAGCTAGGTTTGCATTATTTACTTTGACAGTTTGCTGGCTGCAGCACCCAGGGCTGTCGCTCCATGCACCACAAATCATCTCTCACCCTGTCACTGCCGGGATGGCAATTTTACAGCTGGCATCTTTAATCATGTTCACTGTGCACTGGTACACTGTGTTTTGTGCATGAAATTTCAGAGAGAAAGTGCAACTCCAAGCACCTAATGACATATTCTAAGTTCACCTCACATAGAAAATATTCAGAATTTTTACATCTTTTTAATTTTCTGTTAGATAGATGCTTTCAAGAAAACATGTAAGAAATAAACACATTCAGTTACTTCTGAACTGCAGAATTTGCAGCCCTCATTGAGTGAAACTATAAGCTAAAGGGAATCTGTCAGCAGGTTTTTGCTATGTAATCTGAAGACAGTATGATGTTGGGGTTCCCACACAGATTACAGTGATGCCTCTCTTATCAAGCTCTGTGGCTTGTTTGCTTACTATAATTGTTTTAGCATCAGGAACTTATCATTGCTGTGAGTAGCTGGTCCTGTGACCCCTGGTCTGATATGCCCCCTCCTGTAATAGGCAGCTCACTATCTATAGACATTGTACATAGAGAGCCTGGTGTGGGTGGGGTTATCTCTCTCAGATCTGCTTCATTGCTAAATCTAAAAACTTCGATTTTGTGAGAAAGGCTGCACCCACTGTTTTGCCCTCCTTTACCTGCATTTTACCCCAAAACTGCATACCCTTGATCTTCTATTACCCACATTACTCTAGTTTACTATTCATCTCCCTGCGTGGAGTATCTATCTGTTAAAGGTAAATACGCTAACCCTTGCTCTGCCTCCCGTCCATTACTGCATCCCACAACTTGCTCACACGCACTACAAAGTACGAAGTGACATTTGATCAGTTTGTCAAATTCATTCTGTAACATCCATATCTGTACTCGCTCCTTCCACTACTGCTTCTGCGGCTAGATAGTGCCGCATAATCATTGTTGTCAATGAGAGCAACACCAGAGCAATTTATTTATTTTACTCACTTGCATAGCGTCATTATTTCCACAGCGCTTTTAAAGACATAATCATCACAGTCACCATTGGGCTCACAGTCTAAATTCCCTATTTTTATGTTTTCGGAGTGTGAGAGGAAACTGGAGTACCCATGAAAACACGGGGAGAACATTCAAACTCCTTTTAGATGGTTTCCTTGGTGGGATTTGAACCCAGGACCACAGAACTGCAAGGCTATAGTTCTAACCACTGAGCAACCATGCTACCCAGCAAGCTGTTAAGCATTTTTGGACTGGTAATTCTGTCCAAATAGGGAGTTTGTGGGTTAACTTGTCTAAATTGTCTCATTCACTCCCTACTATGAGCCTTGGCTGGGACTTTATGACTATCCTCTGCTTGCCCCGCCAACCAGCCAGCAGTCATTCCATGATCTTATCACAGTGGAACCTGTATAAGTCCAGATCCATATAAAGGGTTTGAAGGGTTAAGGTAAGGGTCTGGCTAGACAGGGTGGATTGCATAAAACCTGTCTGTGGTAGTCTTTTTAAGAACTGCAAGCATTCCACTAACATTGCTTTCTTACTGTATTACTGGCCCATAAAAATATAGATCGATCCCAAGCTGTGATCAAGGACTCAGCTTGGTGGGTCAAAGCTTTTCAGAGCATATTCAACATCATAAAGCCTTTGCAGCTCCTCCACTGACTAACATTTTCCAAACTTAAGATGAATTTACCAGACTGTTGTTTAGGTGACTGTAACATATTTTTTCACATTTAAAGAAGCTTGTCACTCAAGGTACTGTCACATTAAGCGAGATCGCTAACGAGATCGCTAAAGAGTCACCGATTTTATGACGCAGTAGCGATCTCGTTGGCGACGCAGCTGTGTGTGACATGTAGCAGCGATGTGGCCCCTGCTGAGATGTTGCTGATCGCTTATGAACGTTCTCAGCTGTTTTTTGGTCGTTGGTGTCCCGCTGGTGAGCCTGAATCGCTGAGTGTGACACCCTTTATGAACGACTTTACCAGCGTCGCAGGTGGGACTAGGTTTTCCCAACGACCGCAGAGGTCGTTATACAGATCGCTGATCTCTGATGAGATCTTTGTGTTTGGAAGCTAACTAGCGACCACATAGCGATCGCACTAGCGATCTCGCCAGGTCGTGTCTTTGTCGTGATCGCTAGTGTGATCGCTAAGTGTGACAGTGCCATTATACGTCAGTCTCCATCCATATTCATCTGGTTCTGAGAGCCTACATGTGAGTCTAATAATGTTCCTGCTACAGGGTGAGCCCCTATACTTGAGCTTTTTTCCTAACACACGATGCTATACCTCTCACCAGAGTAGATTCTTTCTTTAAAACTCATGAGCTTATGACAAACCTGATCATGCAGCACTAGCATAGCAGAAGTTAAATGAGCATCCCTACACCAAGAGCAACATACTGCTGAGTAATACTGCTCTGAGGTTGGATGCTGGACCATAGATGGAATGACCACGTTATTCACCATTGCTGTCATAGTGGACTTCTAATCAAATTAAGGATTTTAGTACAGTTTTCTCCTCCTGACTCCCTTTACTCTGCCATGTGTTTGGCAATCTTGATAGGCAGTTGCGTAAATGCAGACAGTAATGTACAGATGACTCTGTACTTCCACTTAAGACTTAACTGTCAACTACAATTATTGGGGTCACATGACTAAATTACTACTGTGGGGAATCTGGACATCAGTTAAGCTTGTGCTCAAGACAACCACAGTCTGAAAAGCACCAGCACCTAGTCCGGGGATGTCCTTGCTTATTGCTACCTTCAATTTTGAATGTATTTGTTATTTTTCTTGAAAACAGGCTGATATTGTATGCAGGAACCCTAAGTGTAAGAACAAATTTATGTCCTCATTTGTGAATTTGTCAAAAGTTTTACTCAGTGGTTTATCTGAAATATTTTGAAATTTTGCTGATTATTTTCTGTCTGAATCTAAAAAATTAACCCCACATAAGGTATATGATTGTCCCATTGATATGGTACCTACCTCCCACCTCCACAAGTATAAAATATATAATATTTCATGTCCAGAATGTCATGTCATGAAAGTTTCTATATCAGACAGTCTGAAAAGGGCTCATCTGACCCCCCACATTGCAAGTTGAGGACACTTATTTTTTGTTTGTGAAAAAGTTGTTAGTCTAAGACCATGATTGACCAAGCTTGATCTCAGTGGACTAACTTGTTCCATATCAAAGAAGGGCATGATGGGAATATAGCATTTAATACCCCCTAGAATCACTTTGAGTATCTTCCAATACGCAATGAGCTAAGTAACGCCTCAGCTGTCTTTAAAGAACAGTGCATAAATTTAGGTTGTATGACTCATAAATGGGTGAATAAACCAAAATGTTACCTAGATAGACAACAACATATTGACCACATATATCTCTGAGAATGTCATTAATAAGATTTTGAAAAACAAGATGACTTGGTGAGGTATAACTTTTCCAAAAGCATCCCTCTAAGGTCTAAGCAAGTAAGGATTGTTACAACCCAAATAACTGAAAGATTTGCAGAGATTTCTTGCGCTCGCTAACTGCCATTGCAAATTTATTAAAACAATTTCCAAGATTGCCAAACCTTGGCAGAATGACTGTATTTGTCCAACCTGATCTAGAGCATCCTTTTGTAGTGAAGTAAATTCCTCAAAAGCTGGAGTTGGAGCAGTGTTATCACAACGTACACTGTCTCTCACTCAAGTGCACCTTGTGCCTTCTTTTCACAAAAGTTTTCATCTGCTGAGAGGAATTATGACATCGGTAATCATGAATTGTTGGCAGGAAATTAGGAAATTCAATTTGCAGCCAAGTAATTTTATGCAAATTTAATGTTCCTTATTATGCTTTGGGGTCTATAGAACTATTTTCTTTTTTATTCTGATCTCTTTGAACTGACTGTCTTCAGGCAATCCTCTATCATCATGCTACACTGGCCAGCAGACACACCATGGACTTAACCCAATGGAGCAATGTGTAACGCCAAATCCCTGTATGGCTGTTAAAGGGTGAAGGCCAGGGATCCCTTAAGGCATGCTAGACAGAGGCATTTGTGCAATCAAAAAAAGGGAGGAAACCAGCTCACCTACAGCGGCATACAGAGTGCCTGAGCACGGAACTTGTGTTGCCACACGTGCCTTTAATTATAGAAAAAGAAATAGCGTTCCAGCTTCTTAAAATCCTAAAACAGTTATTAGAAAAACTTTAAAAAATGATGTCTGAAAAAGGTTCAGGTTTACATAGTAAGTTAGGCTTCAACACGGTTCAAACATTCAAAGGCATCCTTTCTCTGACTGCATATCTCACTATGTGAACCTTTTTCTGCCATAATATTTCAAAGATTTTCTAATATGTTTGGGAATTTTAAGAAGCTGGAATTCTACTTTTTTTTCTGCATTTGTGCAATGCATGTCTATGGAAGGAATTTTAATGGCTGCTAAATTTCCACTGACAGTGCTTACAGTTAATATAAAGCAGTATAAACGTCTTGGTTGTAGAATAACCCGATGTTTAATAATTTGTGGACATCACTGCATTCATTTGTTCCTGGAATATATTACATTTGCACGGAGTATGATGCTCTATATCTTGGCAACCATAAATTATATGGGAATATTGATCTCTGCCAGGATGCAATCGTTGGCTGGGCTGAAGATGACTTATATATTAGCTGTTTTCGAAGCTTTATAACAGATGATTCAGTAAAGCATCCCACGGAAGTTATAAGATATTTGCTTTAATGCCAATCAGAAAATGCCAGAAAGTCCCCACAAAATATGTTTTATGTTTTTCATATAATTCTAATCTATGGTTAATTTTCAATCATTTTTAAATTGCAGATAAATGCATAAAATTGACAAAAAAACAATAAGACGTTATCTAATTATAAACATATAAGCTTAATAAGGTAACATGCAGGACGGGTTTACAGAAGAAGAAAAGGGATTTTTTTTTTCACTTTCCAGTTAACTCCACCAGCTCTTCAGGATAATGTTATTACTGGGATGGTGTAAATAATATTAGTCTTCAGCACATTTATCCAGTTATATATCCTCAGTCATGTGCTGCATGATTGAACAGATAGATGTACAGTAGGTACGGAAAGTATTCAGACCCCTTTAAATTATTCACTCTTTGTTTCATTGAAACCATTTGGTAAATTCAAAAAAGTTCATTTTTTTTCCTTAATGTACACTCTGCACTGAAAAAAACAGAAATGTAGAAATTTTTCCAAATTTATTAAAAAAGAGAAGCTGAAGTATCACATGGTCATAAGTATTCAGACCCTTTGCTCAGAAACTCTTATTTAAGTCACATGCTGCCATTTCCTTGTGATCAGTTGGGCCTTTATGGCAGAGTGGCCCGACGGAAGCCTCTCCTCAGTGCAAGACATATGAAAGCCCACATAGAGTTTGCTAAAAACCACATGAAGGACTCCCAGACTATGATAAATAAGATTCTCTGGTTTGATGAGACGAAGATAGAACTTTTTGGTGATAATTCTAAGTGGTATGTGTGGAGAAAACCAGGCACTGCTCATCACCTGCCCAATATAATCCCAACAGTGTAACATGGTGGTGGCAGCATCATGCTATGGGGGTGTTTTTCAGCTGCAGGGACAGGACGACTGATTGCAATTGAAGGAAACATGAATGTGGCCAAGTACAGAGATATCCTGGATGAAAACCTCTTCCAGAGTGCTCTGGACCTCAGACTTGGCCATAGGTTCAACTTCCAACTAGACAATGACCCTAAGCACACAGCTAAAATAACAAAGGAGTGGCTTCAGGACAACTCTGTGACCATTCTTGACTGGCCTAGCCAGAGCCCTGACCTAAACCCAATTGAGCATCTCTGGAGAGACCTGAAAATGGCTGTCCAGCAACGTTCACCGTCCAATCTGACAGAACTGGAGAGGATCTGTAAGGAAGAATGGCAGAAGATCCCCAAATCCAGGTGTGAAAAACTTGTTGCATCATTCCCAAGAAGACTCATGGCTGTACTATCTCAAAAGGGTGCTTCTACTCAATACTGAGCAAAGGGTCTGAATACTTATGACCATGTGATATTTCACTTTTTCCTTTTTAATAAATTTGCAACAATTTCTACATTTCTGTTTTTTTTTCAGTCAAGATGGGGTGCAGAATTTACCAAATGGCTGCAATGAAGCAAAGAGTGAAAAATTTAAAGGGGTCTGAATACTTTCCGTACCCACTGTATGTATGAAAAGTCTGGAAGAAATGCAAAAAAACAATAAAAAGTCATCCCCACAAAAAATACAAATAAATCTGATATTTTTCATATAAAATTAATTTTATTGCATGTACTACATATATCAAAAAAACAAAAACCTACAGATAATAGGTCTCCACATGAAAGTAGGAACCTGGAAATTTAATTCAGCAGGCTATTTGGTGTGAAACATGAACAATAAAAAATATCAAAAATATATAAAAAGTTGTCATACTTGCATGAAAAATATAAAAGTTATAGCACAAAAAATTATACAATTTGTCTTTTATAGAGCAAAGCCTAACACAGCCAACTCTGTGAAGAAAAAATAAAATAAAATGAGGCAAAAACAAAAAAAATGGTTGGTCATTAAAGCCCTTTTTGGCATTATCACTGTGGTGATGTATAATTAATCTATATTTTTACACATTTTTTATAGGAGACGCAGGTATTTGAGCTCACGGCAGTAAGGCAAACTTTACAAGCTGACCTAGAAACATCAATTCGACGTATTGCTGACTTACAGGCTGCATTAGAAGAAGTGGAATCGAGTGATGACAGCGATACTGAAAGGTATTGGGTTTGTTTTTGCAGTTTGGTATTTTATGAGATTAATTCTTTTTCTTTCTTTTTACTATTTTCCAAAAACAGGATCACTTATGTTCATAGATTTTGTCAGGTACTGTAGATTAAAGGAAACCTGTCACTGGGTTTTCCCCATATAAACGAAAGCTACCACTGTTAAGTCCTCTTGTATCACCGTCTCGCAGTCTGTTTATAAGACAAAAGCTGCCATGTAAACCAAAAAATATACTTTTATAAGTCACCATTGCGTTATGCTGATTGGCACCGTCCGATGAGTGTTGCTGATCTGTGCTCGGCTCCTCTTCTGTCCCTGCAATTACTGGCCCTCTAGAAATGTTTGATGTCGTCTATGTGACCTATGTCATCCACAGTCTGTTCAAATCTTGCACCTGCAAAGTAGTTTCCAGGAGCTGTGCAACCACATAAGACTAGTGTGGTATAATGACTAATGTGGCACCTAGGGGGCGCTGTATAAGTTGCTCAAATTATGCCTGGAGGCATGAGAGAGATGGGAAACCAGTCCCTGGTAAGGGGCTAAACGGAAAGTATGTGTCACAGAGCTATTCTGTGCTGTAGGTCAGTAAAGTTGTTCTGGGACTTATAGTCCCATAAGAGTTCTGATTCTTGTTAAGGGTGAACCTACAGGGTTAGCTTGTGAGCTGGGTGGGACATGCTAACCACACATACACCGCCCACTGGTGGTGAGAGAATGAATGGTACATACTGGTGATTGTATGTGGTGAAGGACCTGTGATGAGGTCATGAACACGTGACCAGACCATGTGCTTCATACCTTGGCTTGGGGAGTGGCTACAGGTATGAAAGGCAGTGCTGGGCACATGGAGAGGAGAACGTGGGAGACTGGGAAGTGTCTCTGTAGTCTGTCTCAAGGGATTCTGTCTGAGACTGGGAAGTGTCTCAAGGGAGTCTGGCTGAGACAAGTGGAGAGTGTGTCCTGCACAGGGCTGCCTGGAAGGTTCCTGGAAGGTCTGTCGGTGTTGGATCGTATTCCTGGAAGCACGTGGTGAGACTTGGAACTTGGTGGCCGGGGTTTTGGACTGGGGTCCTGAGTAGCACCCAGACAGGACACGTGTGTGCGGAGCCTGTGACGGTCCCACACTGAGAACCAGGCGGTTCTATTGAGGAGTTTGGCTGGAGTTAGCCTGGAAGTGACTTTCTGTTACAATGTGTCAGTGAGCACCAGAAGCGAGTCCAGATCACCCGGGAAGGCACCTGGCGGTCCCTGCTGGCTTGCAGCCGCTTAGTCAAGCCCGTCCCATGCAAGGGTGAGTCTGGGACCAGTAGTTTGCAAAGATGGAATGCATTTATGTTTTGTCATGTTGTTGTTACCTGGTCTTAAAGAGACAGTAAACCGTTATTTTTGGACTTAATGCCTGTGTGTTGCCTCATTACTGCGTGCCCGGCCTCGGCCTACCAGAGCGAATCCCTACACTAGACAGAATTGTCATTAAAGGGAACCTATCAATTAATTCATTCTTGTTTGAACCACGTGCAATGTGAATCAGAGCCTGGCTGCACAATTGCAGCCAGGTAAGTTTCTTCTCTAAAATCCTTGAGGTTTTACTTAAAGATTATTTAAACACATAAAAGGCTGATGAAGTCCAAATGGCAGATTAGGGTGTGCACATATAGTATAAGGTGAGACCAATGTTCAGATGAGGTCCCTAGTAAATAGTCACATAAGTAATTGCTCAGTAGATTGGTATGACAGGTGTCATTCACACATAAGCTAATATAAGTAAATATGTGTAACATGATAATCTGAAGGAAAGTGACTGTTAAGCTGTTAAGTGACTGTTAAGTGACTGCATAGAAGCCTAAGCCTCCGTTTGGCTTCTCCCCACTCTGCTCCAGGTGATTGACAGGTGTCTCCTTATGTACACAGGGAGGAAACCTCTTAATCACCTACACACATGGGAGAGATCTGTCAATCACCTAGAGCGGTGCAGGGAGATGCCAATTGAGGATGGCTCAGAATTAGTCATGTCTCTTCCTATAGTCCAGTTCTCCAATCTATGTTTTTTTCTGAAATGAACCAGCAATTGTGTAGCCAGGCTGATTCTTTCTGCAATATGACAGGTTTAATTTAATAATTACATTAAAATCAAGACATGTGTAAATCCTAATTATTATTCTTAACAATGTGTACAAAACATTGAAGGAGGCAACATTTCTGTATTTTTCAAAACTAGCAAGAGGAAATGATAGGTGTTGTTTGAAATAGAACTATCCACATTCACTCCAAAATAGCTGCTGCTTTTCCTGCTTCTGCTTTTATACAGGCTGTTAAGGCTAATATAGTCCCTTATATTAGTATGCTTTGCTTATATAGTGCCATCATATTGGCGGGATTTGAAACCCGGACCCTTGCGCTGCGAAGAAAAAGTGTGGTTTATTGAACCACTGTGCTGCCCCTTTGATTTCCTGTTCTATACCATGTAATGTGACAGCTGCAAAGTATTTCGGAAAGGTCCATATGGCCGTGCCCGCCGTGCCAGAGTTCATGTGAGTCTTTTTTGGCTGTTTCAATCATTTTCATTTACTACACAAATTTTATCCTCCTTGAATGGATTCATTCGTCTTTAATGTATAGCAATACTTATTATAATGTTAAGATCTGGAGCACTGCCAGATTTACGAGGGGACTGCACTGTTATCTCAGTACTCTCACAGCTAATGGGAATGACTCCAGTAATAACTTGATGTCAGGTTTATCTCATGTCATATTATATTCATATTTGGAAGCTCCAAAATGTAGAGCTAATATTAGGTAATGTGACTGTTTAGGCAGCATATTTCAAATAAGCAGCAATGCATAGCATTGTTAATACTGATATCATAGTTTCCAATAGAAATGAATAGAACATGCAAAAAAATGTGCTTTTAATTTCATCCATATTTATTTCAGTATTTGGTAAATATCCATGGAATCTCATTAAGAAAAATATGTCAATTTGGAGACAATATTAAGGTTTATCTCTATATTTAAAGCATATTTTGGTACAATATGCCTGGGTAATAATGAAGCCTTAAGAAATTGTTATTTGGGTTGCTCGTTATTTTATTTTTTAAAATTGAAATTTGCGTTAATACTCTATGTCTTCATCTTGATTTCCAATGTTTATTCACCATACCTATTGATTTATAGCATGTATGTGTGTTTATTACAGTTCTTTACTGACTAAATGTTTCAAAGTGAGAAAAGAGACAATTCTCATATCACTGTGATAATCACAAAATTAATATGCTTTATATGTTACCTATATTTATTATCTACTTTGTGTAAGCAGGAATGGGATCAGATGCCCACAATTATTGCGGCATGTGGTGTAATACATTGAATATGTTATATTATGTACAGAATTTCAGCTTCACCTGATTGCTGTAGAACATCTGTGCATCAGTCGGGGAGTGAGTCTCTTGCCAAGATTCAGCTACACAGATCAAAGAATCCTGGGCAGTAAGGAGATGTGCAGTTCATCTTTGAGGAGGAGAAGAAGTTTGTATGCCCAATAAAATGCTTGTAAAGCATTAATAAAATTGTGAAAATGGGTTAAGATGTCAATACTGACTTATCTCTATACTACAAGAACTTCAAAGTACAAATACAATGTTGATGTTATCATTGCTGCCTCTATGAAGCATTACTTGTATGTACTGCAATAGTTTCCTACAAAGAAACAATACGGTGAACATAATTCTCAGAAAATATAACTTTTATTAGAATAATATATAGATATAAAAACAATAAGAATAGAAAAGCAGAGTAACATAATGGTAGACCACATGTATTAAAATATATGTACACTGTTGCTTGGTAATTGGTATTATACCCTAGTGGGAAGATAAACATATAAACAATAGGACAATGGTAAGGCACTTACATGTTGTAATAAGAAAAAGTGTAATGACGTTGGTCCTGACATCCCAATGCGCGTTTCACTCTTGCTTTATCATCGTGATGCAGCAAGGGTGAAACGTGCACTGGGGCACCAGGACCACATGTCCCACTAGGGCATAATATTTAGTTACTGGAAAAACATACTCCATATGTAAATCAATTTTAATGCACAAGAAAGCACTTTTTGTTACCAAGCAACAAATAGTCTACTGTACATAAATTTTAATACATGTGGTCCACCATTGTGTTACTCTGCTTTTATATTTTTATTGTTTTTATTTCTAATGAAAGTTATGTTTAAGAGACATATGCATCATATTGTTTCTTTATTGGTAATCATCAGTTTAGGTGTGTCTCAGGTTAAATATGCTATATATTAATATGCTCAGATTAGAGGAGGTGTAATAGTTTCCTGTGAACAATTTATAGGGAATCTGTCAGTAGGATCAACACTTTTAAGCTGTCTATATGAGCCTGTAGGTCATTGTAAGCTGAATAAAATGATACCTTGATATATTTGACCTGATATTATTCCAGTGAAATCCATGTTTATTCTTATTTGTAAATGAGCTGTTTAGAACCATGGGCCAGGCACTGAACTGCATGAGAATATGCCTCCAGAATTTATTTTAAATAAAAGGGGGCGTTACCAGTGTGAGACATGTAATTAACACAAAACAGTGGAACTGAATTTTGCCTTCTAACAAATACATTTGTTGCAGCTCTCACAACTCTGCTGTATTGCAACACTGGCTGCCTGTGAGATGGAATCTGACGCCCTCAGAGGATACCTACAGATATGGCAGTTATAATTACACACAGCTCTGCAGTGAGATCAGGAGATGTTTGAAAAAAATTATTTATAAGCTTAATTTTTCTTATGCTAATAAGGCCTTTTACTAGTCGATGGAGCGTTAGTTTTCCCAGATTAGTTGGCCCTCTCCATGTGTTATCACACCACTGTGGACGTGGTAACATGAATTGCAAGAGCTGGCCTAATCACCCGCTACCTGCAAATCTCGCACATGTGTGCGGCTTTATTGGGCAGCGTCACTGCATCTCTGAAGCTGTGTGTATGATTGCCAGCTTCAGAAGCGCACTGCGCATGATCGAAAACACAGAGGATGTGTGTGAACCATATTCTACACTTCTGATCATACGCAGTGTGCCTTTGAAGTTGGGACGTTTACACCTGACTTCAGAGGCTCAACGATGTGCCTGAAGAAAGCTGCAGGCTCGTGTGAGCTTTGCAGACTACTGGTGATGAATGACGCAGTCACTTGCAAATCATGTTATCACGCCTACAGGGATATTATAACTAGGGATGAGCAAAACCTTTCAAGGTTCAGTTCCATTCACTGGGAGGCCACGCAAGCGCATACGCAACACCTTAAGGGATGTCAAAAAGCTTTCCAAACAGCTAAAATTAGGGGCAGACACCATGTAAAATGGAATCAATTGACCCACAGTAGAAAATTACAAATGGCACAGCAGCAGGCCGACATGGGCCATGCATGATATATCAGGGTCTGGGTCAGCATTTACAGCTTTGAATTGAAGTTTCAATGAGAACCTGGTGGTTAAGGGAGCGGTGTAAGCCTTCCTAGCCGGGAGCCTTGATACCTCATACAACACCTCCAAATTTTTTTCTTTTCTAGCCACACTCAGTTGACATAAACATCAGTTTACTAGAGTGCTATTCAAAAAAAATGTAAGAATGTCTGGGAGCCCTACTTACACAGGCAACCCACCAGATGGAGATGCAACTTGGAGGCTCTACATTTAAAAAAATTATTGTCACACACCACTAAAGTGGCATCAATTTCCACAGAGTATAAATATTATAATAGGCCTCTGACGCAACTTCCACTAAAGGCAAACCACCAGATGGAGACCCAACTTGGAGTCTCCACATTTCAAAAAATTGTTTGTAACATCAGCAGCAGTGGCAACAGCAGGTGCAGAAGCCACGACAATGGTGTCACAGACTGTAATAATGCGAGATCAACAAATGACACTGAAAAAGACACCATCGCCTAGTCAGCCCAGTCTGAGACTTGGGTGCAGAAGTCATTGGAGATTTATGACTTGTTCAATTTGATGAAAATTAGGTGGTCTACACTTTCAGGGGATTGCCAGATCCATCAGGACACCAGCAGCAGCACTGAAGACACGTTCTGAGAGAACACTGGCTGCCGGGCATGACAAAACCGCCAAGGCTTGACAGGCAAGCTCAGGCCACTCTTCCATGTTTGAGACCAAAATGAAAAAGGGTCCAATCCTCCCCTGATGGCATTGAGATTGAGCTACAGATACTCCTGCAAAATATTCTCCAGTCGTTCACAAACTGTCAAACTTATACTCTGTTTTGCCGGTGCACGAACTGGTCTAAAAATATGTGAAATGACTCATAGAAATTGCTTATGCCACTTATACTGCGGTTGCTGCTAATGTTTTTGCGATGACGCCTTGACGTTCCCGAGGTTGGACATCTAGAACTGCGATGCACACTGTGTGCCTCACCGCTTTCTTGGGAAAATCCACTCTTAAGATTGTCTACAAGCATATTTTGATACTCTAGCTTGCATGCGTCCCATTCCAGGGGGAAAAGCATCTGCCTAAATTTACTCTTGTACCGTGGATCAAACGGAGTGGCAACCCAGTAGTCAGCACTATTTCTAACCCTAATTATACAAGCATCATGCTGAAGCTAGTGCAGCAAGAAGGAACTCATGTGTCAGGCTCTTCCAGAAAGTCCAAGTCCATGATGTGTTGGTGGCTGGATAACACTCAAAATTGCTTCCTCTGTCCTTTCCTGCCAGCCACGTACAACAATGAGGGGATCATTATCCTCTTCATCTCCTGACTGTTGCACGTCCATCACCTCTTCTTCCTCCTCCATTTTTTCCTTGGCTCCTGCACCTTCACTAATAGTTTGTATGGTACTATGAGCCACCTCGATCGCTGTAAGCCACCCCCATGGCACCAGCCTGTGCGCCGACAGTCTGGAAATTTGAGATATTGCTATCCCTTCTGCATCCTCTTCTTCCTCTGGAACCACCACCTCCTCACGCAGACTATTCAAAGTGTGCTACAGCATGTAGATGACGGGACTAGTGATGCTGATGATGGCATCGTCAGTGCTAACCATCTTAGTAGCCATTTCAAAATTGTGAAGAAGGGAGCAAAGGTCCCTCATCTGTGCCAACTCCGCAAGCATGATTTGCATCATGTCCATACTGCGTTGACCCAGGCTATGCAAAAGGACATACTGCACCAGGGCTTTTTGTTGCTGCCACAGTCAATGCAACATGTGCAGAGTGGAATTCTACCTTGTTGGAACATCAACCACATAGAAAGATAACGATCAAAAAAAATCCCAAGAACAATGATGAATAAAGTACAAAAGGCTTTATTAAATTTAACAATAAACAGGGGAGCAAGACAGAAAAAACTCCATGCCAATCAGCACAAGTGGGAAAAAGGACACACATGGGGTGAAGGACTATATTTGTAATTAATCCTTTAAGTTCAAAACTCTGCAGGTGCAAAAAATATATATATATCAACAATATTGCAACATCCCGGATGGCCAATAAGTACATGTGAACAGATAAATAATACTGAAGTAATAATGATTGAAATCATAAATAATGAACAAAATAATATTATATTATTATATTATATTATTATTATTATTATATTATATTAATATTATTATTATTATTTTGTTTTGTAGAGTTTTGAACTTGAAGGATTAATTACAAATATAGTCCTTCACCCCATGTGTGTCCTTTTTTCCCACTTGTGCTGATTGGCATGGAGTTTTTCCTGTCTTGCTCCCCTGTTTATTGTTAAATTTAATAAAGCCTTTTGTACTTTATTCATCATTGTTCTTGGGATTTTTTTGATCGTTTTCTTTCTTTGTGGTTTATTAATCCTGCGATTGTCCCTTCAATTTTGTCCTTTTTAAGCATGCTCATTTACTGCCGATTCATTGACTCACTTTGAGATATACGGGCATGTTTTCTTTGAAGTGTGTGTGCTTGTTGGAACATCGCAAATCAAACGGTTAACCGCTAGGCCGAAAAACCTCTGCAGCGATGCAAGTAGATGACCTGTGAGGTGCGATCGTTGGATGTGAGTGCACAGCAATCATGCTTTCTGCAGCAGTGCATCCAGGTCAGGATACAGGCGGAGAAATTGCGGTACCACCAGATTGAGGATGTGAGCCATGCAAGGCACATGTGTGAGGCTGCCCAGCATAGAGCCGCCACCAGATTTGCACTATTATTGAACTCGGCCTTCCCTGGTTCCAGGTTCAGTTGAGATAGCTATTGCTCTAACTCAGCATTAATAGCTGTCCACAACTCTTGAGCTGTGTGACTGTGATCTCCAAGGCATATTAATTTAAACACTGCCTGATTGCGGTGAGTCTTGGCTGCGCAGTACGGAGATGGAGGGATTCCATCTGTACTGTTGGAATGCTTTTCTGGTTAACGGAGTGGTTGAGAGCACAGGTGGAAGCCGTAGAGGAGGTAGAGGAGCCAGAAGCAGTGGAGGAAGTGTTAGATACAGAGGTTTGTCCTGCAAGCCTTGGGGATTCAAAGACTTGTGGAGCAGCCCCTTGACCGCCTGCCTCAGCAGCCACCAGAGTCACACAATGCCCAGAGGTAATACCACTGCCCATGTTTGTTCGTCCAGGTGTCAGTGATGAAATGCACCCTGGCAGACATATATTTTTTTAGTGAACAGGTGATGTTGGCTGTGACATGCTGGTGTATGGCATTCTTAGAGAAGTAATAATGACTGGGCAACTGATACTCGGGGACTGCGACGGACATCAACAGAAGGTTATAACGT
>VIAB01012489.1:16680-27838 GCA_009801035.1 Oophaga pumilio
TTTATTGAAGCTGGATCCCTTTTTCCTTCATTTTCTCATACTGCATCAACATGGTCTCTCTCGGGCAAAACTTTCAAAGCAGATTATGTTTTCATGATGTACTGTTGAAGCTCTTTTGAAGAATCACCAAGAAATGGTCAATGTTGTGCACTGTAGACGTTGTGGTCGACTTATGAATATTAGTGTTGCAGGTGAAAGAAACATCATGCTTACTTTTCTTTGAAACTGGAAGAAGTCAGCGAAGAACTGACAACAACCAGTGGGATATCCAAGAACCTCGAGGCACCAGAGGATAATCCTGAAAATCTTTATTTGATAATATTAAAGAAACACAACAATAGGAAGACAAGGCAGTGTTTCAGACATATCCGGCCTTTCTCAAGCATCAAAACACAGCAATGTGCACAGCTTTATCAATGGTGCATGGGACTTGGACACTGGATTAAACAACCAGTGGGACCTAGCTACACCCATCTATTGTTTGAAGAAGTTTGGCCAGAATTGGTCTTTATGGAAGAATTGCAGCCAAAAAAAACATACCTTTGTCATGGACACTAAAACAAGTGACTCAACTATGAACATTAAACTGGAGTGCAGAAAAATGTCAGTGGGTGCTCTGGACTGATGTTTCAAATTTTGTCTGTAATAGAAGGCAATTTGTTTGCTAAAGTGCTGGAAAGTGGTACAATAATAAGGGTCAGCAGACAACATTAAAGCACAGTGTACTTTCCTGTCATATTCGGAGCTGCATTTCAACAAATGGAGTCAATTTGGTCAAGATTAATGATGTCTCAATGCTGAGAAATACAGATACTTATCCATTATTAAAGTAAAACAAGGAGACATCTGATTGGCTCTAAATGTATTCTGTATAAGGGCAACAAACCCAAGCATACAGCTAATGTTATTAAGAAAAATCTTTAACCGAAACAAGAACATGCAGACCTGGATGTTATGATATGGCCTCAAAAGATCCCTGATCTGAGGAAGTATCTGACTGTTTTTCTCAGTATTGAGGACACTATCATAATCAAGTCTATGTGGGATTACATGAAGAGGCAGAACGATTTGCACAAGACTACCTCCACAGAAGATCTGTGGTTAGTTCTCAAAGATGCTTGGAACAACCTCCCTGCCAAAACCCTTCCAAAACTGTGTGCAAGTGTACCTAGAAGAATTTATAATGTTTTGAAGGCAACAGGTGGTCACACCAAAAATTTATTTGATTTAAATTTCTCTTTTAATTAATTTTGTATTTTGGTAATTGATATAAATAAACTATTAACACTGCTATTTTTGAAACCATTCTTACTTTGATACATACAGTATGCAGAGAATGGCTCATAGTACAAGTATACACTGTGGTTTGAATTATTTTTCTTTTTTTTTTTTTCTTTTCTATTTTAATGTATTTCTTTTTTTTGTTCCTCTAAGAACTGTGGCTAAAACAACATGGATAAAGATTAAAGTCTGGCCTGTGCAGGCTTAGTGACATCAAACACCATGAACAGTGTGAGGCTGAGATGAATTGAGAGATGTAGACTTTTGTTACAATACAAAGCAGCTCATTGTTATTCCTGTAGAGCTTGTTCTCTCCTGGTTTACAGAGGTTGTAGACACCTATTAGCAGGGATAAATATCTGAACCACCAAGATCCCAAGTGTTTTAATCCTCACCTTATTAACCCCAAAGAGTAGGCATCTGGTATAATTCTCAACTATATTTTTTCAGCTAAACTCAAGTCAACTGAGTCACTCCATAGCGGTCACCTGCTTTATGTCATGACCTTCTGTTCCAAGAAGATAAAAATACAGCTTCTATAGCTGACCAAGGGCTTCTGTTACCATGGAAACTGCATATTTTTTTCTGACGACTCTTCAAGAATCAAATAAATGTTAAATATGTGTATCAGTCTCAAGATACGTATATTTATCATAAGGTATTTTATCTTTAATTACCTAATGCATAATAGATATTCTGCATGAATATATTATGAAACATTTGGATAAATGATTTGTATGTGAAAATAAGACCCCTCTTGAGATAATATATCCTTAACTACAGACTTGAAAGTGAGATATCAAAGGAGAGTACATGTGATAATTTGTGATTTATTAGTACAACATTGATGCTTATTATAAATGCAACTTGACATTTGGTGTAATGATAGATCTTAATATGGCAATATGGCTGAGCACATTTACAGTATATACAAAGTGTAATAGTTCAGTATGTACAGTCATGGCCAAAAGTTTTGAGAATGACACAAATATTAATTTTTACAAAGTCTACTGCTTCACTTTTTCTAATGGCAATTTGCATATACTCCAGAATGTTATAAAGAGTGATCAGCTTAACAGCAATTACTTGCAAAGTCAATATTTGGCTAGAAAATGAACTTTATCTCCCAAAACACATTTCAACTTCATTGCAGCCCTGCCTTAAAAGGACCAGCTAACCTCTTTTCAGTGATTGCTCCATTAACACAGGTGTGGGTGTTGATGAGGACATGGCTGGAGATCAATCTGTCATGATGAAGTAAGAATGAGACCACTGGACACTTTAAAAGGAGACTGGTGCTTGGCATCATTGTTTCTCTTCTGTTAACCATGGTTATCTCTAAAGAAACACGTGCAGTCATCATTGCAATGCACAAAAATGGCTAACAGGGAAGAGTATCGCAGCTAGAAAGATTGCACCTCAGTCAACAATCTATCGCATCATCAAGAACTTCAAGGAGAGAGGTTCCACTGTTGCTAAAAAGGCTCCAGGGCACCCAAAAAAAGACCAGCAAGCGCCAGGACCGTCTCTTAAAAGTGTTTCAGCTGTGGGATCGGGCTACCAGAAGTGCAGAGCTTGCTCAGGAATGGCAGCAGGCAGGTGTGAGTGCATCTGCACGCACTGTGAGGCGGAGACTCTTGGAGCATGGCCTGGTCTCAAGGAGGGCAGCAAAGAAGCCACTTCTCTCCAGAAAAAACATCATGGACAGACTGATATTCTGCAAAAGGTACAGGCAGTGGACTGCTGAGGACTGGGGTAAAGTTATTTTCTCTGATGAATCCCCTTTTCGATTGTTTGGGACACCAGGAAAACGCCTCATTCGGAGAAGACAAGGTGAGCGCTACCACCAGTCTTGTCTCATGCCAACTGTTAAGCATCCTGAAACCATTCATGTGTGGGGTTGCTTCTCAGCCAAGGGAATCGGCTCTCTCACAGTCTTGCCTAAAAACACAGCCATGAATAAAGAATGGTACCAGAATGTCCTCCAAGAGCAACTTCTCCCAACCCTCCAAGAGCAGTTTGGCGATCAACAATGCCTTTTCCAGCATGATGGGGCACCTTGCCATAAAGCAAAGGTGATAACTAAATGGCTCAGGGAACAAAACATAGAGATTTTGGGTCCATGGCCTGGAAACTTCCCAGATCTTAATCCCATTGAGAACTTGTGGTCAATCATCAAGAGATGGGTGAACAAACAAAAACCTAAAAATTCTGACAAAATGAAAGCAATGATTGTGCAAGAATGGACTGCTATCAGTCAGGATTTGGTCCAAAAGTTGATTGAGAGCATGCCAGGGAGAATTGCAGAGGTCCTGAAGAAGAAGGGTCAACACTGCAAATATTGACTTGCTGCATTAACTCATTCTAACTGTCAATATAAGTTTTTGTTACTCATATGTTTGCAATTATAATTCTGTCTGTGATAAAAACATCTGTCAAACACACACATAAAAACCAGAGGGCAGCAGATCATGTGAAAATATAATATTTGTGTCATTCTCAAAACTTTTGGCCATGACTGTAGACTGTGAGGACTACGAAATCCAATAATATTGTAATCTAATAATCAAGATAATTATTGATATTAGATTAGATATATTCTTATGACAAACATTAATAAAATATTTATTAAATATGATTTAACAAATAATTGGATACTCATGAATTCCAATGACGTACATTGTCAAAGAAAAAAAAAAGTGCTTGTTTAAAAATAGAATATTTACGTCAGGTGTAGAAATGAGCAGACCTGTGGACGTTTGGGTTCATCTGGTTTGGTCGAACTGGAGTTAAAAGTTTGGTTTGGTATTCGAACTTGACCCTGAACCTGAACCCAGAAAAAGTCAATAGTGATTGAACTTCAGTGCTTTAAAATGGTCATAGTCAGGGCTAGGGGGCCACAAAGGTAAGCAAAATGGGGAGTGAGAGCACGACAAGTGCGCTGAAAACAAATTTGGATAGGGGAATGACTTAAAATAACATAGAATCCTTAAAAAAAGGCCCCACAGTGGAGGCAGGTCTAAGCTTGACATAAGAATCACATAGACCCCCACTCCCCCGCCGCTCTTCCGAGCCACCCTGTGTGTCATTTTGTGTGCGAAGTAGAGTGGCTGTGGCGCCCTCTGGAGAACATTCATCTCACTCTCCCAGTGCAATGCAAGGGTTATTTCTGCATTCCTGCCAGTTCGGGACCTGCCCACACAGCAAGCCACTCCCCTTCCGCGTCCCCTATGCCATACAGGCTCTGTTCCATGGTAACCACGTGTAATGGAGAATCTGGGTACTATTTCAGAGAGGCAGCCTGATACACGGGTACAACATCCAAGGAAGGCAGCAGTTAAGCAAATTAACCACTCCTCAATTGAGTTAGCAGTGTAAGACAACCAAGACAATTTAGAGGCTCTATAATTGTAATGAGTAGAGAAATCCTTTAATGAGCATCTGTTGGAGGGCAAATCTGGTGCCAGCAGTAATGGTAATTCCAGCTCTAGTAGGAAACCCACACCAACACGGGGAGACCAAACTCCTTGCTGTTGTTTTTATTGGTTGGATTTGAATCCAAGACCCCAGTACTGCAATGATAATCATTACACCACTGTGCTACCTCTATATGCACAGTACTATCACAGACATGGGTGCATAAGGGTAGAAAAATGTGTTTGTACGCACAGTACTATCGGACACAGGTGCGTAGGAGTAGAAAAATGTGGCTGGACATACAGTAATATCACAGACATGGGTGCATAATAGTGTAAAAACATTTTTTGACCCACAGACACTGTTGCAGATTAGAAAAACTTTTGGGTATGCACAGGACTATCACAGACATGCATGCAGACTACACATAGAGAGAGTCTTCTTGGAAAACTGTGCGCACACGAAACCTAATACTGTCCTCACTACAGTCTAGGCATAGCAGAAATAAAAAATAGTAATCTTGAACCAGGAGGAAGAGATCCAAGTGGAGGAGGAGGTGGAGTAGGTAGAAGAGGTGGATGTGGCGATGTAGGTGGAAGAGGCAGGGGAGGAGGAATACTACCCTTTTTTTGCTGTTTTTTTTAGCTTGCATTTTAGTAGGGAGTTTAAGAAACTGACTTAAAATAATTAAATAAGCAAAAAATAACAATCTACAACTAGGACGTGGAGATCCGAGTTGAGAAGGAGGTTGACATTATTATTATTTATTATTATTATTATTATTATTATTATACATTTATATAGCGCCATTTATTCCATGGCGCTATACATATGAAAAGGGAAAAATATAGACAGGTACAATAAACATGTACTAGACAAGGGACACACAAGTACAGAAGGAGAGAGGACCCTGCCCGCGAGGGCTCACAGTCTACAGTGACATGGCAGTGTTTCTGGAAGAGGCAAGGAAGAAGTACTTCAATACAGTTTTTTGTACTTTTTTTCTTTTTATACTGTTTTTTTATTTTATTTTTTATGGAAGTGACTTAAAAGAACCAAGAATTAACAAAAACTACAAATAGCAATCTAGACCCAGGAGGCTAGGTCAAAATGGAAGAGGAGGTGGACATGGCAGATTAGGTGGAAGAGGCAAGGAAGGACTAATACACCACTGTTTTTCTGTTTTCTGGGAGAGTTTGGGTAGGGAACTGACTTAAAATAACATAGAATTAACCCCCACAAAAACTAACAAGCTAGAACCAGGGGACGTAGGTCCAACTGGAGGAGAAGGTGGAAGTGAATGTAGCAGTATCGGTGGAAGAGCGTAAGAGGAGGTAGCTAACACAGTTTTTTTGTTTTTTTATTGAATGGAGGCACCCAATTAAATGAATGGCAAATATAGTTGAACACTGCCTAAGTGCGGCTAGTATAGGCCTGGTTTTTTTTTAATAAACATTAGCTTCTACACTTTGGCTTTGGACAAGCAGAAATGCCTGTCTGTGATCACGCCCCCTGCCACGCTACCAAAACTTTCCAACAGCATACTTCCCACAGAGCAAGCCAGCACCTCCAAGGTATAAAGGGCTAGCTCAGGCAATGTGTCTGCCAGAATTTAAACTTGCAGACCCATCAGTTAGACATGTTTTATATTATTTATAATTATTTTTTAGACACACTACTCACACAGACACAGAGGTAGAGTAAAATTAGTTTTTCAGGAACATCCTCAACTCGTACAGACACAGCAGTAGAGTAAAATTATGTTTAAGCCAGGCCACAACTTGCACAGAAAAAGCGGTGGAGTAAAATTAGTTTTTTAGGCACTGCCACAACTCAGACATAAACAGCAGTAAAGTAAAATTAGATTTTTAGGCACAACTACAATTTGTACAGACAGCAGCAGAGTCAAATTATTTTTTAGGCCCCGCCACAACTTGTACAAACACAGTGGTAGAGTAAAATAATTTTATTAGGCACAATTCATACAGACACAGCAGTAAAGTTATTTTTTAGGCACAGTCACAACTCATACAGACACAGCGTCAGAGTGAAAATATTTTTTAGGTCCAGCCCCAGCTTATATAGTGGTAGTGTTAGAGCAAAAATATTTTTTAGACTCTGTCACGACTCGTACAGAAACACTGGTAAAATAAAATTAGTTTTTCAGGTACAGCCACAACTCGTACAGACAAAGCGGGAAAGTAAAATTAGGTTTTTTTTTAGCACTGCAACAACTCATACAGACACAGCAGTAGAGTTAAATTATTTTTTACGCCTGGCCACAACTTGTACAGACACAACAGTAAAGTAGAATTATTTTTTTAGGCACAGCCACAACTCGTCCAGACAAAGCAGTAGAATATCATTATATTTTTAGGCCTACTATTTGTACAGACACAGCTGCAGAGTACTCAGAGGCTTTTTGGCACAGCACTCCCACAGGCATAGGTGCAGAGTATACATAGAAATAACAAAAAAACTGGCTGGCACATCCAAACTAGTTTAAATAGGTGTATACCAGGAGCAGCTACCTCCATATACAATATACAATTGACGTTGAATGATGGGCAGACATTATTTGGCCAAATTTTGTGCAAAGTGTTTCATTCATTTTTTCCTAATATACAAAAGCCGTATTGCTATTCATATTTCATATATTTCACATTGACATGCTTTAGCATGATAGAGTGCAAGCTTTTTTTTGTATATTGCATATGGAGGTAGCAGCTCCTGCTATACACCTATTCATACTAGTTTGGATATGCCAGTCAGTTTTATTTGCTATTTCTATGTTAACTTACTGCCCGAGCACTCCGCCCTTCACCATGTGGTGCTTTTAATTACAGCAGGTTCGTACCTACCCATAAATGTATGCTTTAGCGAGAGAGGTGTCTACATTCACCCAGGAATTCAGACATCAGCCTAAGAGACGTGTTCACATTGGATAGGGACCCATCAGACTTATGGGACCACCTTTATGTTGGCTGATGGGCAGAGATTATTTGGCCAAATTTTGTGCAAAGCGTCTCCTTCATTTTTTCGTAATATTCAAAAGCCATATTGCTATTTATATTTCATATATTTCACATTGACATGCTTTAGCACGATAGAGTGCAACCTTTTTTTGTACAGAGTATACAAAGAGACTTTTTTTTACAGGACTCCCACATGAGTGATTGCAGAGTACACACAGAGGCTTTTTAAAATAGTACTCCCACATGCAGTGGTGCAGAGTACACACAGAGGCTTAAAGGCATAGTACTCCCACAGGCAAGGGTGCAGAGTACACACAGAGGCTTAAAGGCACAGTACTCCCACAGGCCTTTTCTGGATGTCTTGTAAGTAAATATAGCGCAATATAATACACTGCACACTCTATAGGAATTCTATGCAAAATCTTGGAAAATGTATTTATGCAACCAATAAGGCAAAAGGCACATAATAAGTATAAGCGACACACAAAGCATTTGACGTTTCGACTCTCCCGAGTCTTAATCATAAGTCGCTGCAATGTAATGTATCAGAAGAGGTATAGGAATAATACATTTCTGATAAAGCTGTAGGTTTATGAGGAATAATGAGCGGCCATATACTTAGTGCATGTATAGGTATTGAACCTATATGGTTGTTATTATAGGTAAATTGAACGAAATATGTGAGCCAGGTGTAAATGGAACCTGGCAGGGGTGATGTACGAGCATCGCTCCCGCGCCTTGCTCTGTGCTGTGCTCTTGCTTCGTTCAATTTAACTATAATAACAACCATATAGGTTCAATACCTATACATGCACTAAGTATATGGCCGCTCATTATTCCTCATAAACCTACAGCTTTATCAGAAATTCATTATTCCTATACCTCTTCTGATACATTACATTGCAGCGACTTATGATTAAGACTCGGGAGAGTCGAAACATCAAATGCTTTGTGTCGCTTATACTTATTATGTGCCTTTTGCCTTATTGGTTGTATAAATAAATTTTCCAAGATTTTGCATAGAATTCCTATAGAGTGTGCAGTGTATTATATTGCTTTATAGTCGGATTTATTCCGTTACACTTGCACCTCGTCTTTTCCCGGCCGAGTGCACACCTTCTTCTTTCCATTGTAAGTAAATATGACTCTTACTCCCCAGACAAGTCATTTGAACATATGAATTAAAGAATTTTGCTGAGATTTTGCTACAGTTTTAATATATAAAGTAGTATATGCTGTACATCTGAAAATCACTGAATGGATTTTTTTTAACCACATATAAATAGGATTTTCTCATCTACATGAACATGGCCTTGCTTTTTTAAAATGTTCCAATATGTCATTTACAACAAAATATACAGACATATTCAACAGAGAAATCAAAATATTTGTTATATACTGTTTCATAGTTCGGGAAAGCACACAAACAATTGTATTTCCATACACATTCAGATCCAGAAATGTGAGAATGGTTACAATTGCTTCTCTGTCTATTGCTATTTTCAATGTAAAAAAAAAAAAAAAAAAGTTGCTGATACTGTATGTTTAGTGTCATGCTGAGCGCAGAATAAGAAAACTGATAGCTGCAGAGAGCTTGACTTTTCAGCTACTATATTCCACTCATGACAAAGCAGTGACTGCATGTGTCTCTTACTTGACAGTGGGTATTAATGAGAATTGGAAAATTGAATGCCACATGTAATTTCAGCTTCAGTCCCATCATGAAACAAGCAAATGTCCAATGTATTTACTATCTTATCACGGTTAGTTTACGGCTTAGGCCCTACTGTTTACAAATGCCATCTTAATAAACACCACAATTTAAGACAAGGCAGAACTGTGCAATGATCAATATTGAGGGTCTCTGTGCAAGTCTAGAATGGAGAATTGCTGTAACCAAGTCAAAATGCAAGGTTAATTCAACCAAACACAATGTATAAATATTTCTAATGTGGTTTGCTTCAGCTACCCAACAGCAGTCTTCAAGGAAAGGGTCTACTTTTTACAAATGCTGTAACTCTTTTGCATGGTCTAGTATTGCAACTCAGTCCTAATCACATAAAGCATGCTAACTTTGAACATGATGAGACACTAGATATTAATATTAAATACTAGTTGACTGATGGGTATGAAAATAATATTATAATATGTTAATACAAGATGTGTAGGAGTAATACAGTAAAGTGAAATCATTATTACCAAATCTTAGGAAAAAGTCCTCATTTATGCAGTGATAGTCTTTGCTTTCAGAGAATGAGAATACATTTGTTTACAGTCAGAAAAAAACTGTTTTTCTGGTATTATGTATCACTCTTGTGTCTAGATTTCTTATTTTATGCTAGCAGAGCATTGCCTAGACTAGAAAGGATTGTATGCACTTCTCAACTTGAGCAAGACTTGATATGAAGAGGTTTTCTGTTTCTAAAGGGTATGCCACACTAAGCAACATCGCTAACGGGATCGCTAAAAAACGTCACTATTTAGCGATCCCGTTAGCGATGTTGCTGTGTGCGGCAGCTTCCAGCGACGAGCTTCCTGCTGGGATCTCGCTCGTCGCTGGAATCGCTCCGGACCCTTTTTCCTCGTCGGCGCTCCCGCGGCGCTCCCGCTGGGTAAGTATCTAATCGCTGTGTGGCACCTTTTCTTAGCGATTTAGCGGTACTTTTGTACCGCTAAATCGCTAAGAAGATCGCTAGCGGCGATAGCGTCCTAGCGACATCGCTAAGTGTGGTCCCACACTAGCGATATTAAAACGATCCCGCTAGCGATCTCATTAGTATGCGACGCTAACGAGATCGTTAGCGGGATCGCGTAGTGTGGCAGTACCTTAAATGTAAACAATAGTGTCCTCATTCATTAACATCAAACAAACATCTTGACTATGGTTAGAAATTGAAGCTCAAATATATTAAAAGTTTTTATTACTTGTAAAAGCAATGAGGCTCCATAGGCTTTTATTGTAAAAATGACTTCCAGCTCACACACACAGCTGACTGTGTGGATTCCTGGATGGCAGTAGGAGTATAGATTAATACACTTACACTGCAATTCATTCACATTACACAACTATAGCCAATAAAAAAATATAGAGCTACTTCTGTAATTAATGAAAAATGGGATAATCACCGCTGATTCGGACAATATTACTAAATACCCTATAAAATCCATGACAACATGCCACTCCACGGGGGTAATTTACATTCTTAAATGTCCATGTAATAAAATCTACATAGGCCGCACAAAAAGACATCTCAGGGACCGCAATAAAGAACATCTAGATAATATAAGCAAAGGCTACAAAGGACACCCCTTATCCCGGCATATTTATGAGAAACATAACAAGTCATATGCTGGGATAGCATTTTTTGGTATTCAATTGGTCCCCAAAAACCCAAGAGGGGGGATTACATCAAAAGCATGTCAAGGGTTGAATCGAAATGGATTTTCACTAGTGTTGAGCGATACGATACTGCAAATATCGGGTA
>VIAB01012489.1:30643-47200 GCA_009801035.1 Oophaga pumilio
GATATTTTTCGATATCGAGCAGTATCGCTCAACACTAATTTTCACCCTCAATATCCTAGCACCAAGAGGATTAAATCATGAAATCGAATTATACGCCTTTTAATCATTCCTTGTAGTCAGAGTACCATATTGGGTTAACAATTTACGGCTTTTATCCAAGTTGGAGCACCATACAGGGTTAACAATTCACGGTTTTATTGCTTTTTATTGCTTTTTATTGTATTTATCCCATTCTTGTACCTATTTATCGATTTATTTAAAATTTTGGTGTACTCACTATATCAATCATAGGAGTATCACCCCATTGTATAAATCATGTAGGCATGCTTTTAGCCCTCTACAACGTTTTTATTACAATTTTTCTGATTATTAAACATTAATTTTCATAAATATTAATTTTTATTTTGAATGGGTACCTTTCCCCCCCATTCCTTTTATTAACTTGTTTTAACTCTCTAACATTAATAAAGTAATTTTTAATTGCAGCCTGCAATTGGTGTCCAATTTCAGGTGTTACATCACGCTAACGAACATAAGCCCCCTTAGTAATGTCCACTGTACAGTTGTTACAGTTCCCTGTCAATAAACCCCCCCCCACACCATACCAGCACCCCTCCTCCCCTCAAATCCCCAGCGTAATGCAGACTAACAAACCATCTTATTAACATGAGCTTAGATATTGATTTATTATCGTCAACATCCTTTTCACTTTTTTCCAACCACTAGCAGCTGCACTTATTGATAGATGGGAGGGGAAGACAGGCGCTTTCACTATATAAGTATCTAACGCAGGCACAACCCTGATGAAGAGGGCCAGTGTCCCTCGAAACGTGTTAGCTAGTGTCTTTCAAGCGTAACCGTCCTAGTATCTCAGTGACGTCACTGCAGTCCTGCCCCCTCCCTTCTCGCCGTGAGTCCAGCGTTCTCCTGTGGCTCAGCGGCACATCTTAGCCACTCAGAAGCCCAACTCACACCTCTCACATCAAACGCTCTGCACACTATACCACCAACAGCTCCTGGCTCTCCTGCGCACGACATTGATCTACTAAACTAGATCTCTCTATACCACCAACGGTGTCATGCAGCCACCAGGAGCCCTCAGTATTTGTCCGCATATGATATCCTTTCAGGCTTCATTACCAACAAAACCGTGAGTATAGCAGATCTATTATGGTCAATCATTGATATCTTTATGCACATTATCATCATCAATACTAAGGCATACGTGCATTAGAATATTTGCAGTCAGATTTATTGAACAGAAGATCTATTGGAATAGCAGATTGATATGTATTTGTACACTACTACTATCATTACTAAGGTAATACGTACATTATTTTAGTAGATCCAACATCGGATACACACATCAATCCTTTCCAAAATCAGGCTCTACAGGCACCTGGCATCATCCTCTTCAGGAGCATAATTACTGAATCCATATAGTGCGGTTCTAGTTAAGTACACCTATATACATATAAGGTCTGCACTTCGTTCCCTAGTTTACCCACTACTACATATATATATTTTCTTCCTATAGTGGGAAATCAACCTCTTAAAATCAATTGGAACCCTACAGTTCCCTACTTACTCAAATGCCTGGATCCATATCCATTATATCACCAACGCCCTCCTGAGTAAGTATAGTCCTTAACTCCTATTAACGCGGTGATTATCCCATTTCTCATTTATTCTATTTGTGACAGGCGTGCACAGAACCTGTATTTTATCACCAGCTGCTTTTTTAGTATCTATATACAAAGTTCTATACCCATACATCTTCTGTTTTTACACGGTGAGCGCCAGTGTCTATCTATATTTATCTACTTCTGTAATTAAAATTACTGTTCCTTGTGACATTAGCAGTGAAGGGTGGATCATAATCAGTGATTGACAGTAGTGATGAGCAAACCCGTGGAAGTTTGAGTTTGCCGGGTTTGGGACTCGAACTTGGTCCAAACTTGACTCTGGACTCCAAACCCTATTCAAGTCAATTTGGAACCAATCTTCAGGCTGTAAACTCATCGGAGTAATGACTAGGGGTCTGCAACAGGAAGCTAAATGGTGATAAGAGCAGAACAATTGCCCTGCAAACAAATGTGGATAAAAAAATGAATTAAAATAACAGAAAATAAAATAAAAAAATTATAATCTTGAACCAGGAGTCAAGGGTCCAAGTGGAGGAGGAAGTGGCAATAGCGGTGTAGGTGGAGAAGGAGATAGCCAACACTGTTTTTGCGTTTTGTTACTTTCATTGTTTTTTGGGGGGTACTCTAAAAACATGCAGTGTAATAATCTGCTGGTCACTATCTCTCTGTATACAGGCCATATAATACTCTGTAATTTTTTAGGTTGAAAACAATGAGGAGAGCATCAAATAGGAGATGTGGCCGTGTTGGTGATGGTGTTGATGTAGCTGCAGCTGGGAGAGAGAGGGCATGGTCAATCTGTGTCTGTTAAGCACCCAAATGAAACATCTTCCTCTGGTGCAAGCACGCAACAGGGCGTTCTGTAATTTCATAGGCCCGAGTGCCATTGGAGAATGGTGAGGCCAGAACAACTAGAGGTGGTTTTTTGCTTGGCTTAGCAGTCCATGTACTTTGCTTTGTTTTATAACAGGTCCCCTGCCTAAAGCATAGATTTTGTACCTGCGGCCCATGGGCATCTGTCTTTCACCTCACCCCCTTGAAAATCAGGCAAGCAGTCTGAGCCCCAAATCATGCAGCAGTCATTTCTCTTTTTGATGACTCTGCTGGCTGTGGTTCCATGGGCCATCCACCTGGCCCTGCCCCACAATTCGATGAGATTGAGTGTACTGATGCCCATTGCCCAACCAATTGTTCTGTTGGAGGATGAGTATGTGGGAGGGGTAGTGCAACCAGTTAGCAGACCACCACAGCACTTCTCTTATTATGCAAATGACAAAACACAGGTACTAACTGCTACAGCTTTCTGCTGTGCATACACTGGAAAGGAGGGCAGGATAAAGACTGGTAAAGACTGGGTGGAATATAATGAGGGGGATTATTATTTTTTTTTTTAGCGCACCATTGGTTCCACAGTGCTGTACATGAGGAAAGGATACATACAAAACACAAATAGAAATTACAATGAACAAGCTAATAGTGAAATACAGGCACAGAGGGGAGAGGACCCTTCACTTGCGACCTTACATTCTACAGGATAATGGGGAAGGAGACAGTAAGTTTGAGGGTTTCAGTAGCTCTGGTGTTGGTGAGGTGGCAGCGGGGTCTTTGCAGGCTGTAAGCTGTTCTGAAGACATGGGTTTTCAAGTTCGGCTTAACGTGGATACATCGTGGAATTGGGAGACAATGCAGAGAATAAGCGGAGGAGAGGAGAGGTGAGGAGAAGTGGGGGAGTAGCGAGGACAGAAGATGATTAGTAGGGCAGCAGAGTTAAGGACAGACTGGAGGGGTGCGATAATGCGATGGGTGATGATGAGGTCCTAGACTCCACATGGAGCCAAGTCCATCTGAGTGATGTGGGCAGTTCGGAGGAAGAGGTGGTGGTCTGTTATGATTTTGGTAGCTGAGGAGGACAGCAGCAAAAATAGACCAGGCAACCAGACACCAGAGAGATTGGTAACTAGCGGATTGCATACCCCTAAACTGACAGCACAACTAGAAGCAGTCGTGGGACGTGAATACGGTGCCCTAGACGCGTTGACACAGCCGGAGAGCTAACTAAGCCTAAAGAGAGAAAGGGGAAGGCTAACTGCCCCAGAATAGAGCCCCAAAGGAATAGGAAGCCCCCAAATATATATTGGTGGTGAGACAAGATGAAATACAAACACAGGCAAAAAATAGAGTAAGCAAATGCTGTGCCCAAACTGTCTAGATAGAACAGGACAGGAAAGAATACTGTCTGCAATCCAGCAAAAACTCTAAGAAAAATTCCAACACGTCTGATATACAAAAATACTGAGACCACATAATCTTACCCCTGCTAGATCAGAACTCTGATGTGAACAGGTAGCAAAACAGCAGATACTGAAATAACAGGGACTGAAAACAAATAAACAGTGGCAAATGAGAAACAGAGTCCAGTGCAGGCCCCAGCTGGGTAACCTGGCTGACCTCACACCAAAAGGGCAGAAAACAAAAGAAAAACAAATTCCAAAGAAAATCAGCAAATAATTTATCTGAAAGTTGCAGGACAAGGCAGGCAGCTGACTTCCAAATGGGACCAGGAAGAAACAAATCACCGGCGAGAATCATGGGAAGGTAGCTCACTTATATCTCCCCAGTCAGTCCCACCTGATTGCCACTCATCGCCCCCAGGTGATGGACCTCTGTTAGTCACAGCAGCTTCATTACTATCAGCAGCCACCAGAGGGAGCCCAAACTCTGAAGTCAGATCCAGAGTGTTCACAACAGTGGTCATACTGCCCCACCTGCACAGCAAAAAAGGGAGCAGGGTGAAAAATCACTAAGGCCCTTAGCCTTTAAGTTGGCTGCTGCTGTGCACCGCCACCAGCCCCTAGTCTCTCCTCTGTCCATGAAGTAGAAGGACCAAAAGGAGTAGCCATAAACCACCAATGGAAAGTAAAAAAAAGATCATCTATTGAAATATTACATATTAAAATTTTTTTTTCTCATTACTGTTGAATACAGAAATGAGTTTTGTGCAGAGCATCAAAATACCCAGTCTCAAAATGCAAATACACTATAAGATCGGCCAAGTGGCCACAAACATAAATAGAGGCAAGAAGAGATTAGTTAGATAGAATATTGCTTACAATACAGTCAGTTACTATCCCACTTCTGTGACTCCTAGAAAATTAAACTTCAGGCAATGATCGATGAGGTGGTGGTACAAGAGGAAGAGGAGGAGGAACAGGGACCATTCACACCATTATCAGGCCAGGAATGCACACATTTCTTGGAGGATGGGTTACAATACCAACAGCGGCCAGGTACACAAATATCAAGCCGGGGACAGTTTTGGAGGAAGAGGAAGAATAGCAAGAGGAACAACTGTGTTCACCACAGGGTGGCACTCAAAGCAGCTCACGGGCATCTCTGGAGCTTGGCTGGGGGGATACAGAGGATATAGATGATACAGAGGACCCACACAATACAATTCTCACCAAGGACAGTTGTCGTTGCCTCTGGGCAGCCGGGCACACATGAGGCAATACATGCTCCTGTGCTTGAGCAACAACCGCCAAGTTGCCCGGATTGTTAAAAGTGCTGATTTCTGTGTGGCCACCCTTCTGGATACCCACTACAAGCACAACGTTCCATCCTTACTTCCGTCACTAAAGCGTGATCAGAAAATGTGGAACTACAAGAGCATATTGATACAAACATTACTGAAGGGGTACTCACCTGACAGCAGGGGCTTAGTGAAAACACAAGGCAGAGGAGGAGTAATACTCCAATGCTGCTGGGGCACTGGCACCACCTAGGAAGAAAGGGTTAGCATGCCAGAAATGAGGAAAAACCTTACTCAGCACATCACAACATTCAGCACCACAATCTCATATGGTCCGTACTAGCAGGATGCAGCATTTAGGTTATGCTTGTGTAGCAACTCAAAAGAGATTAATAGGTTACACACTAAAAAAAAGTAACTGAGCCTTCCAGTTCCTGTACAGACTAGACATCCTGACTAGTGATGAGTGAATTTGTGCGTAAAATGATTGCCAAACATAAATTTGGCACGAATATGGCACATTCAGATGATCGGAAACACGTGCAAAATTTTATAAAATCGGAAAAAATCGGTAACATTCAGTAAAAAGTGCGGGAAAATATTTGCATTGCCACAAAAGTATTTTCAGCACTTTAGCAATGATAATGGTGGTGTATCATGAGCGTTTGGCACGTGTGTGATGAGGGGAGGGGGTTTGCAGAGCTCAAAGGCGTGACATTCTTGTAAACAGTCATTTTTTTCCCCCTAACTTTGTGTGCACATTGCGACTAGCCAATCAGGGAGCAGGAAACACCCACAATGTACTGACACAACAGCTTGTGTCATTGGCTGCTGAAATCACACTTCCCTCTCCATATAAATAGCGGACATCTTTGTTTTAGCGACATTTTGATACTGTAACAGCACGGAGAGGCTGCTACTGACGCTGGGACTGTTAGCAGCAAGATTTTAGCTAGTTAGCTAGGCGGTTGTATAGTAGTCAGATAGTGTAGCTAGCTAGTGTCCAGTGTGGCTGTTAAACTTACCCTCCAGTTGTTGTTTTTTTGCTATTACTAAGGTCCACAGACAAAGCCAGCAGGGCACATGTCCTGCAAGTGTGTTGTGCACTGCTATTGTGTTTCATGTGCGAGTATAACATTCTAAATAATATTTTGTCACTAGCTAAATGTGAAAAAGTCTGCTGTATCCCAGATTTTAGCTAGTTAGCTAGGCATTTGTATATCAGTCAGATAGTGTAGCTATCTAGTGTCCAGTGTGGCTATTAAATTTACCTTCCAGCACTTTTTTTTGGCCATTGCTGAGGTCCACAGACAAAACCAGCAGGGCACATGTCCTACAAGTGTGTTTTGTGCACTGCTTCTATTATGCTCCATGCACGAGTAAAGCATTCTAAAAATTTTTCAGTAGCTAAATGTGAAACAGCCTGCTGTATCCCACCTTGTCATTTTGTGCTGTGTTGATATGAAACTGTATGCAGACCTAAGCCACATTAAAAAAAATTATAATTTTTTCTGTTGCTGAATATGATACAGCCCGCCGTAGAATCATAGAATGGTAGAGTTGGAAGGGACCTCCTGGGTCATGTGGTCCAACCCCCTGCTCAAAGCAGGATTCACTAAATCATCCCAGACAGATGTCTGTCCAGCCTCTGTTTAAAGACTTCCATTGAAGGAGAACTCACCACCTCTTGTGGCAGCCTGTTTCACTCATTGATCACTCTAATTGTCAAAAAGTTTTTTCTAATATCTAATCTGTGTCTCCTCCCATTCAGTTTCATCCCATTGCTTCTTTCCTTGTGCAAATGAGAATAAAGATAATCCTTCTACAATGTGACAGCCCTTGAGATATTTGTAGACAGCTATTAAAAGGAATCTGTCACCCCATTTTTGCCATATCAACTAAAGATATGGCTGAATAGTGCGTCTCATAAGCAAGCTATCGGTATTTACCTTACATCCTGATACCCCCGTTTTGATATCAAAATACCTTAGTAAAGTTCGTATTTTTCGCTGTCAATCAGGGCAGTCAGGTCCACTGGGCGGCGGTTATTCGCTCCCCCCCCGCTCCTGTCACGTAACGCTGTCTGTGAATATCACAGACAGCGTAATGTTTCCTCGATTGCGCTGTGAAGCAGGGCCCGCGCGCATGCGCAGTGTTCTTTGCCCAACAGTGGGCAAAGTAGTAAAACATTACTGCGCATGCGTCAGACTTTCTGACTTTCCTTTACCCGGAAGTCATCAGCGGCAATGGCTGGACAACTTCCGGGTCAAGTGAAGGGCCAGAAATTACTTGCGCTTGCGCAGTAATGATAATATGCTGGCCCACTGTTGGGAAAACAACAATGCGCACGCGCGAGGGACTTTTACACAGCGCAAGCGCGGAAAGACAACGGACAAGGAAAAAAAAGTTACGTACGCCAAGAATGGAGGTGGGTAGGGGGAAGCGAATAACAGCTGCCCAGCAGACCTGACTGCCCTGATTGATAGCGAAAAATATAAACTTTACTAAGGTATTTTGATATCAAAACGGGGGTATCAGAATATAAGGTAAATACCGATAGCTTGCTTATGGGACGCACTATTCAGCCATATCTTTAGTTGATATGGCAAAAATGGGGTAACAGATTCCCTTTAAGTCTCCTCTCAGTCTTCTTTTTTGCAAGCTAAACATTCCCAAATCCTGTAACTGTTCCTCATAGGACATGGTTTGCAGACCGTACACCATTTTGGTCGCTCTTCTCTGAACTTGCTCGTTTGTTGATGTCTTTTTTAAAATGTGGTGCCCAAAACTGGACACAGTATTCCAGATGAGGTCTGACCAAAGAGGAGTAGAGGGCAATAATGACTTCACGTGATCTAGACTGTATGTTTCTGTTAATACATCCCAGAATTGTATTTGCCTTTTTTGCTGCTGCATCACACTGTTGACTCATGTTCAGTCTGTGATCTATTAGTATACCCAAATCTTTTTCACATGTGCTGTTGTTTAGCCCTATTCCTCCCATTCTGTATACGCTTTTTCATTTTTATTTCCCAGATGTAGTACTTTGCATTTTTCCCTGTTAAAAACCATTCTGTTAGTTGCTGCCCACTGCTTCAGTTTATTTATATCTTTTTGAATCCTCTCTCTCTCTTCTCTAGTATTAGCTATTCCTCCTAGCTTTGTGTCATCAGCAAATTTAATCAGTTTACCCTCAATTCCTTCATCTAAATCATTGATAAAGATGTTGAACAATACAGGGTCCAAGACAGAGCCCTGTGGTACCCCACTTGATACATTCTTCCAACTGGATGTGCAGCCATTTACTACCACTGCATATCCAGTTAGAAGAATGTATCAAGTGGGGTACCACAGGGCTCTGTCTTGGGCCCTGTATTGTTCAACATCTTAATCATAATACATCATAATACCGTATCCCATGTTGTCATGTTGTGGTGGTGCTATGAACCTGTCTGCAGACCTAACGCACATTATAAAAAATTATAATTTATTCTGTTGCTGAATGTGATACAGCCCGCCATATCCCACATTGTTATGTTGTGGCAGTGATATGAACCTTTCTGCAGACCACAAAAAAATTCTTCTGTTACTAACGTCAACGTAAGGGACATCTCACTTAGAAATTGTTTGTAGCATCTAGTCTATATTATACAGGCCTCATCGACAGGCACAAAAAAATTCTTCTGCTACTAACGTCATATAGCAGGGAACATCTCACTTAGAAATTGTTTGTAGGCTAGCATCTAGTCTGTTATACAGGCCTCATCGACAGGCACAAGCATTTTTTCTTTTACTAACATAATACAGTAGGGAACATCTCACTTTGAAATTGTTTGTAGCATCTAGTCAATGTTATACAGGCCTCATCGACAGGCACAAAAAATGGTTCTGTTATGAACATAATACAGTAGGGGACATCTCACTTTGAAATTGTTTGGAGCATGTAGTCAATGTTATACAGGCCCCATTGACAGGCAGAAAAAAAATTCTGTTACTAAAGTCATACAATTGGGGACATCTCACTTAGAAATTGTTTGTAGCATCTAGTCTATGTTATACAGGCCTCATTGACAGGTCCAAAAAATTCTTCTGTTACTAACGTAATACAGTAGGAGACATCTCACTTAGAAATTGTTTGGAGCATGTAGTCAATGTTATGCAGGCCTCATCGACTGACACAAAAAAATGCTTCTGTTTCTAATGTCATACAGTAGTGGACATCTCACTTAGAAATTGTTTGTAACATCTATGTTATACAGGCCCCCCAAAATTTTCTGTTTCTAACGTAATACAGTAGGGGACATCTCACTTTGAAATTGTTTGGAGCATGTAGTCAATGTTTTACAGGCCTCATCGAAAGGTCCCCCAAAAATTCTTCTGTTAGTAAAGTCATACAGTAGTGAACATCTCACTTAGAAATTGTTTGTAGCATCTAATCAATGTTATACAGGCCTCATCGACAGGCACAAAAAATGGTTCTGTTACGAACATAATACAGTAGGGGACATCTCACTTTGAAATTGTTTGGAGCATGTAGTCAATGTTATACAGGCCCCATTGACAGGCAGAAAAAAAATTCTGTTACTAAAGTCATACATTTGGGGACATCTCACTTAGAAATTGTTTGTAGCATCTAGTCTATGTTATAAAGGCCTCATCGACAGGCCCAAAAATGTTTCTGTTACTTAACACAGTAGGGGACATCTCACTTTGAATTTGTTTGGAGTATGTAGTCAATGTTACACAGGAATCATCGACAGGCCCCCCAAAAATTCTTCTGTCACTAGAGTCATACATTAGAGGACATCTCACTTAGAAATTGTAAACCCAAAAGAACAAGGAAGCATATCATGCCATAAAAAGTTAAGTTTTATTACAGAAAATATATATAAGCAACAATGCAAAAAAATATTAAAAAAGTAGGGACAATAATACAAAAAAGGAAACCGCATTCAAATCTGGATATGCTGGTGGTAATAGAATATTGCCCAAACAGAATTGGCAGCTGGAGAGAAAGTCTTCTTTCCAAAAAGAGATACACAAATGAATATCTCTCAAGAAGATTTATAAGCAAGTGCTTAATGCAAATAAATGGGCAAATATGCAGATTATAAGGTGCAAGTGCAAGAAACAGACAAATATAGAAACATAAAGCCAAATTGACAAATCTCCAAAGCCATAATAAAGTGCTAATACATGTAAGAAATATACCTGAGAGCGGCTGTTAGCTGTTAGCCGCTCTCAGGTATATTTTGTCCTTCTTATATATATATATATATATATATATAGCTTATTCTCTACTTCTCTGAACATAATTCGCCATCAAACTCAACTGGACCCAAAAGGCTCATGCAGCCTTTATCTACCCCCCATTTCCTCAAGATGGTTGGACCATCATTGTAAATAAGCACCTGTAATTTGTGTCCCCTCACCTCATTGTAGATTGTAAACTCTGAAGAGCAGGATCATCATTATTTTTTCTTTAATTATTTGATTATCTTAAACTTGGTAACTTTTGACTGTTTATATGAACTGCTGACTTGTAAAGCTATGCAAAATATGTTTGCAATATATAAATAAAGGCTATTATTATTAGTAGATTGAAGATGGTGAAGTTCAAGCTGTTAGCTTTGCCATTTGTAGAAGGAAAGAATCTTTTACGTGAGCACAACTGCACAAATGAGGGTTTGCTGCTGTGCTGACACAGGGTGGAGTACGGTGAACACGACAAGCTACTGGACTGTGAGAGAGGTGTAGGTGGAGATGTTACGGTGGATTGAGAAAGATGGAGTGTGCTTGGTATGTAAGCTCAGTCAAAAACAGCAGGCATATCCAATTCCATTTCAGCTGGCTCTCTGTCACCCCAACTGTAAGGGTGGAAGTTCTTCGGCTGGAGACTTATGCGACAACAGTTGCCATGGTGAGGGAGGAGGAAGAATCAGAAGATGCGGTTGATGGAGTGGACGGTGGTTGGCGATGCCCACTAGTCTGCATTTTAGCACAGTGACATTCCCAGATTAACGCATGTTGATCGCGCATTTGCCATTTCTTGCATGTAGTACTGAAATTATTTCATTTTCCTTACTCTACTAAGTCTTTTTTTAAAAAGTTGACAGCCAACATGATTTTTTTAGATTTTTGCCAGTCTGAAAAAAAGACCCAAGATAGGCAACTGCAGAACCGCAAATGCTGCTGTCCACTGCCAAAGTTGAGGCTCAAGATGCATTGGCTGTCGTGGTTGCATAACTCTGTGTCTACTTAACTTCCTCGTCTTCCTCCTCTTCTGTTGAGCTATTCAGCTGCATGCCTCTGGGTTTACACCAAATGTGATCTACTACCTCATCGTCATCCTCTCTGTTCTCCCACTCCTCGCCCTGAAAGTCACCCTCCTCTTCTTTCTGCCTTGACAGAACAGTACAGTCCATAGGTGCCTCAAGTATCTGAGTTTCATCACAAATGGATCAGCTTCACCCAACGGAGTTAACGTCTGTTGGTGAGGGTTTGGTTTATGCTTGGACCAAACTTTGTCCGTGCATGGATCAAAGTGAGAAAAAAATTGGCCATTGGTGCAGATGATTTCCTTCTCTGTACTCTGTGAATCTTTAGAGCACACTTCCTATGCCCATGGCATACAATGTGTGAAGAGATCTGCAGACTCAGCGATCTGTGGTTCCCAACAGTCAGTTGCGTGCTTGGAGAGTTGTGATATGGAGGGAAAAAAGGGTAATTGGGCTGCCACCACTGAGGACTGTACTGTATGTGATGTTAAGGTGGAGGAAGAGGAGCAGAGGCCACTTGATGCATTGCTTGCCATCTACTGGAGCACATGTTCTTTCTGGCCCTCATCTACAAAGCGTACCTTTGTACGGCTGCCAAAGAAAGGGAGCGGAGTTACCCGTCCAGTAAGAGGAGTTGTAAAAATGCTGCGCAATTGCTCACTGCAGCAAAAGAAACCGACTTCTCATCCCATCATACTTGTCTCACAACCTTAAACAGCTATTCAGTACTTTCAATTCTTTCCTGTGTCCACAGCTCCCCCTCCCTCTCATCTCAGCTGAATACTTTGCCTCACCACCTGTGAATTTGAAACAATAACGTTCCCTCCTCATTCCAAACTTTACCACAGTCTTCATCTCAAGCCTAGCACACCTCTTCAACCTGTCACTAACAACTGGTGTCTTCCATCCTGATTGAAACATACCTCGATCACACCCATCCTCAAAAAGCCCACCCTTAACTCATCCTCTGTGTCAACCTATTGCCCCATATCATTTCTCCCCTATGCCTCCAAACTACTGGAACAACACGTCCATTTTGAACTGTCCTCCAACCTCTCCTCTTGCTCCCTCTTTGACCGCTTACAATCTGGCTTCAGACCGCACCATTCCACTGAATCTGTCCTGACTAAAGCCTCCAACGACCTACTAACCACCAAATGAAAGCAACACGAGTTTGTCCTCCTCCTTCTCTTGGACCTGGCATCTGTTTTTGACACAGTGGACCATTCCCTCTTACTACAATTACTGCAGACTTTCTGATCTGTTGACATTACAGGCTTGGCCCTTTGTTGGATCTCTTCATACCTAACAGGACATTCAGTGTCTCCCAATCACACAGCACCTCCTAATCTCGCGCCCTATGTATCGGTGTCCACCAAGGTTCAGTTGTAGGACTGAGAACTGTGATTAGAGGGCTCACGCACGCACCCACTCCCTCTTAAAGGGACCACCCACAACAACCTAAGGTATTCCCAGCCTATAGCTGGGCGACACCTTCTTTTTAAGGCTTCTCCTCCAATATGGAGGTGCCTGAGCTATGTTGCTAGTTTGCCTTGCATACTTGCTAGTTTTCAGGTTCCCCAGGTCCGCCTGTCTGCTTATCTACCCTGTACCCATCTGCTCTTACCTGTCTGTGCCGGTCTGCTCATACCTGTCTGTGCTCTTCTCTCCATCAGCCGATCCAGATCGCACCTGCCATTCCCATCTATCCAACACTCGGTCCAGCCCACACCTACCAGTGCTTTGCTGTTCCTCAGCTGGTTCCATCTGCACCCATGGTTCCAGAGTCCCTACAGTGCCTGCCTGCATTTTTCATCCCTCCTTCGGGCCATAGTAGCTTACCCGCTGTAGGAGGTCACCTGCCACCTTCAGTAGGTCAGCCATGGAGTAGCACCTGGTGCCACTTCGTTGTCCCTCAATGGGTCGCAGTTTTCGCTTGCTGCCACTTGTCTGAGTAGGGTTTGGTAGCCACCTAGTTATGCCCCTTCCAGGCTTTTAGAGGGATACAGAACAGTGATTCCACCACCTTACCTTACAGTCTAAATCTGCTGGGTTGGCTGTAGTGGAAGAGGTGTCAGTCCCTGCTATACTAGTTCTACTCTATTGCAATTGATGCCACTTTGTTGGTGTCTGCCACTAATTTTTGTAAATGTGCAGACTCCTAGTTGGGTCTCCTTCATGTGTGTTGCCTGTAGCAGTAGGCCTCCAAGATCATCAAGCCTCCACTTCCTTGAAGTCAACTACCTGTGTTACTATCATTAAATTTTTCTGACAATAGTAGTCTACAAAATTTATATGATATTTGTGCCACCTGAGTGTGGCTGAGTATGAAAGCAGATTGAGCTGTTGCATGTGGTATCAGTGCTCCCAGCACAGGAGGCCTACGCCAATTCCTCACCCACCTCGACTTAATGTGACATTCAATTGAAAGCTGTAAATGCTGTCTCAGACCCCAAAGCCTCAAGCCTGGCTGATTGCTGCATTGTCATGCTACAATTAGTACTGTGGGTGAATTGAGGCCACTTTCCTGGTGTCTGTCCCTCATTTGATATGTTTTGGCAGCATTTGAGGCTGTTATAGGGTGTTGTGCATGCATTTTGTTTTTGCCTCCCATTGTAATGACATTCGTTTATGTACGGTGAATATTCGATTAATTAATAGGTGAATATTGCAAATTCGGCGATCATAATCAGAGCCAAACATTGAAATATTCGCTCATCTCTAATCTTGACATTGCAGTCCCTAGTGGTGCCCCAGTGTACAGAGATAACGAAAGAACTATTAGGTGGCAACTCAGATCTAAACTCCCTAAATGGCCATTGAGTTACTTCACGTTCCTCCTAAGAATCGGAGGACAGAGCAGAGTGTGAATTAACTACAAGAGGAGAAGTGTGCTGAACATAGGAAAGCTGTTACAGTGAGTAAAGTAAATAACAAAATATCATAAATGCAGCAATTACTTTTATCAAATATACAGCCTACTTACTAAAGTTAAACAGAACAGAGTCGCAAAGTATATAAAAGAAACAACAAAGTGAAAATCCTAACCTCAAATCGCTCAGATTGGCTCCAAACAACAATACAATGTCAGAACATCTAAATAAATCTTCTACCAGCAGGAAACAATGAGAGACGAGATGACCAGAACAGAAATCATATCAGTATATCAGCATATAACCAGTACCCTATGCCTAATTGAGGGGCCCTAGTAAATCACAGAATAACGACACTCCAAAACTGAATTAGAAAAACAGAGACAAAGAATGAATGTCTTAAATGTACAGAAAAAATATTTTTACTAAACAAACAATAGGCATGTGCACATAATAAAAGCAGTAAGGGCAAGTAGCATGTCATCACCTATGACTAGATATGGGTAAGAGTCTCTCTTTGATTGTTGGGATGGTGTCACTGTTAATTAAGTCTATATCACTTTTTTCTAACTAATCATTCTTTCATTATGTAGCAATACCTTGCCCTCCCTACATTCTTTGAGATATGTGATCCTAAAGTATACATAAGCCCTATGTACTTTCTAAAATAGTACTTTATAGTCAGCTGCTTTAAAAGACTCTGTAACTGATTTATTTACACTTACATGTACATGCCTACTGTTTGTTAAATAAAAATATTTTTATATACATTTTGGACTTTCACTCCTTGTTATCTCTTCTCCTACACCAGCAGAATATGCCAGGACAGGATATAAAACTTCAGCAACAAATGAAAACACAGACTGCAGCCAGAAAACAGAACCAAAACACCCAGAGAAAAAGTGTGTCTCCTGTGACTCTGCAGAAAGGGAAGCCGACCACAAAATGCAAGCTCAAGAGATCGAATCCATGAGCAAGACAGTTTCAACAACATGTGTCTACACATTTCCTCATACTGATTGATGGGTCTGGCCCATTTAACTTCTGGGTGTAATCACAGACAGGTGCATGAGCCTGTTCACATCCAACATGGGAAAACTCACATTCATTAAAATGAATCAAGCGTGGATCCCTCACGACGTGTCTGTACCTTTGGCTTTATTTAGAAATATACCAGTAGCGCCAAACTTTTGTTATACTTCACTACATTTTGTTTGTTCTAGTTTCCTTTCTCCATTTTTTGGGGGATGCCCAAATTAAAATAAAAAAAATAAAGAGGGTATTTGCCAGAGTACACTCACACAGGCTGTTTTGCAGAGTACCCTAACAGAGGTTTTTTTTCAGAATACTACCACAGAGACACGAGAAGAGTATACACACAGGTTTTTCTGGCACAGTATTCCCACAGACACGGTTGCAGAGTATAACTATTTTTTAGGCCAACACCTCCTACAGATAAAACAGCAGAGTATAATTATTTTTTAGGCACACCACTAGTACAGACACAGCTGCAGAGTACACAGAGTGCTTTTTGGTACAGCACTCCCAGAGGCTTTTTGGCACAGTAGTTCAGAGACTTTTTGGCACAGTACTCCCAGAGGATTTTTGGCACAGTGCACACAGAGGTTTTTTGGCACAGTACTACCAGAGGCATGGTTCGAGTGCTGTGGGATTTTGTTCTCGCACCCATTGACTTCTATTGCGAGATGGGATCCGATTTCCGATTACAATCGCAGCATGCTGCGACTTTTTTCCAGCCGATCCGAGCTGAAAAAAAAAAACGAAGATGAACACACAATCATAGAATAACATTGGTCCGAAATCAATCAAATATTTTATCGAATTGCATTTGTCCAATTTCATCGCAAGTGGGAATTAGCTCAAAAGCAGGAAATTTATAATGTGGTGAATTACCAAAAGTCAGTGGCTCCTTTTTTTATTTTATAACTGTTGCACAATATTTGATACATTTGGTGAATCTTAAAATTTTACACTCCTGCAAAAATCTTTTTTCTTCACTTTTTACGTCATCCACTACGGAAGTAAGAAATGTTTGTTTTTAAAAATTCTCACTACATGAATAAAATTTAGACCTATTTTTTTCCCCACATTTGAAAAGTGTCAAGACAGAGTAGCAAATATTTGTAAAAAAGTGGCAAATTCCTACACATAAGAACAGCGTCCTACAAAACTTCGGGGTTCAAAGTGCTCACCACACATCTAGATAAGTT
>VIAB01012490.1:0-15828 GCA_009801035.1 Oophaga pumilio
CTTTTTTCCTGCACTCCTCAGTTACCGAAACATAACAGAAACCATCCCCAACATCATGACGCAAGGTCTTCTGTGATTAGTTACCAAAGTTGCATGTCCATGGCCATATAAAAAGCGGACATCTTGTTTTGCTGGCACCATTTGCTCAGTGTCACAGTGCAGAGAGGTTGATCCAGCGCTAGTGCTGGTGCTGCTGAAAGTGAACTTGTCAGTGAAATAAATGGGATAATGTCCTGTGTGAAATCGATCTTCCAGCATCAAAATAGATTGTGCAAATACTGTGTGGCATTCTCCGGAAGCCCATTTTCAACTCAAAATCATTTGTGCTAAAACTGTGTTTCAGTGGCAAATCAGAAGGCTATATTTCCACTTAAAAATCGTTAGGCATAACAGTGTTGTTCACTATCTAAGAAAATAAACAGTGATGTTCATTTAGTTACAGGTGACTAACAGCTGTGGGCCTAAGGTTGTGAAACGGTTCAAGACGGGAAGGCTACTTACAACATGGTTTGGTGTTCAACGTGTACATGAGTTAGATGTAATTGAAAACTCAACTGAACAAACATCATCTCGTCCTATACAAAGACCACTGACAACATTGTTACGAGCCAGCCTACTCGATTCCCTTTCTTTGGTAGCCGCACAGTGGTACGCCTGTAGATGAGGTTCAAAAAGAGCAATGCTCCAGTGTACAGCAAGTGCGGCATCAAGTGGCCTCTCTTCTCTTCCTCCAAATTAGCATCACACACAGTACAATCCTCAGAGGTGGCACTCCAATCACCCTTGTTCACCCACGTCAAAAATTTCCAAACGCCCAACTGACTGTGGGAAACCTCAGATGGGCCTTTCTGAAGAGCTGTTCTCACATTTTATTCCATGAGCATCAGAGGTCTGCTCCGAAGAATCACACAATCCAGATGAGGAAAGCATCTGCACCGATTGCCAAAATTTATAAATTTTTGATCCGGTACCGGATGAAGTAGGGTCCGAGCAGAATCCAGACCCTCATCACCAGACGTTAACCACCAAGGGTGGAGGTGATCCTGATGAGACTCAGATACCAAAGGGGCACACGGACTGTACTGTGAGGGCAAGGCAGGAAGAGGAGGAGGTTCACACTCGGGGTGAGGAGTATGAGAACTGTTATGAATGTTTTAGAAATGAATTCTGAGCAGAAGCTCCCTCTGGTGGTTGCAAACGGTGCTGAGCCATTCAATGAGGATTGGCAATCAGGGATCACGGACTGGCTGGATATAAGGGATGTTTCCCCCCATCATGGTTGCCGGTGATCTATTGTTCTTGTCTCAACCTTGTTTCCTGGTTCACTTGGAAGCTTGCTGAGTCTTGCCTCTTCTCCTGCTCTCAGATAAGATATTTTCTGTTTTTTGTTTTTGTGCTTGCCATTTGTATATTTCTCTGCATTTCTGTGAGATTGGCCAGGTTCCCCTCCCCAGGGGGCTTGGTCTCCTCTCAGTTCCTCTGGAGCCATTGTTGTTTGTTCATTTGCCTTTTCCAGTTTTTTTTCTGTGGCTGCGGCTTAGTTTTTGTTACACCAGAGAACTAATTTAGGTGGTAGAGGTCGTGTGATCTCAGGTGTTTTTGCAATTAGTAGCGTTGGCTTTTTTTAGGGTTTTTTTTGGATTGCAGTAAGTATCCTTCCTATCCTTTTCTGTCTAAGTCAGATTGGGCCCCAGCGTTTGCTCATACTATTTTCTGTCTGTGTCTGTATTTCCTCTTGTCTAACCGCCATTACATGTTTGGGGGCTTCCTATGTTCTTTGGGGATCTGCTCCGGGGCAGATAGCTTTCCTCTTTCTATCTTTAGGTGTAGTTAGCCTCTCAGGCTGTGACGAGGCGTCTAGGACCAACGTAGGAACGCTCCACGGCTGCCTTTAGTTGTGGTGGTTAGTCAGGGTACTGCAATCCAGTAGATTCCAACCTCTCTGGTGTATTGCTGTTTTTGCCTGCTCTCCTCAGCTACCAAAACATAACAGAGAACAGAGAAGATGACCATGAGGTTGTAGATCCCACTTGGTGTGAACCCAGAGGTACACAGCTGAGTAGCTCAGCAGAGGAGGAAAAAGATGAGGTTACATTGCGGCTTCCCCCACAGACACGAAGTGACACAACCACAACAAGCACTGCATCCTCAGCCCCAACTCTGGCTGTAGCCAGAATCGGTTGCGAGTGTGCAGTTTGCAAGGGTTGCCAAGCCTGAGTGTTGTTTTGAGACTTCAAAGGATGACCCAATATACATTATCTGTCAAATTTGCAAAAAAAACCTCAGTAGAGACAAAAAATTTCAATTATTTGACTACTTGCATGAACCAGCACATGCTTGATCAAGATGCCTTAGTGTGGGAATCGCACTGCGCTATAATGAAGACTAGCAGGCCTCGTCAACCACTGGCCATCCCATCAACCCCAATTGTTGCTTCTTCTTCCTCCAATACCATTCCAAGTGTTCACACACAGGTATCTGGCCCCAAAAATTACAATTGTTTACCCACCACAGCAGGGGTAATTGAGAGCCAGTCAGCTGTTATGGAAGTAGACATGACAGCTTCTTTTGTGTCACCTAGCACAACACATCTTTCTCAATCCACCATATCATCTCCACCTGCACCTCACTCACAGTCCAGCAGTTTGTCCTATTTTCCGTACTCCACCCTCTCTCAGCACAGCAGCCAGTTCTCGGTCCCCCAGTTGTAATGTAAAAGAATGTTTAATCCTACACATGGCAAAGTTAAGAGCTTGAACTACACCATCTCCAATCCATTGGCCATGCAAGTGCTGCCTTTCCGCCTTGTGGATACAGACCGTTTCAGAAAGTTGATGGCCATTGCAGTCTCCCAGTACCAGTTGCCCAGTCGCCATTACTTCTCAAAAAAAACTGTGCCTGCACTACACAAGCATGTCGCTGACAACATCACCCATTCCCTGAAAAAAATCTATGTCTGCCAAAGTGCATTTCACCACTGACTCCTGGACGAGCAAACATGGGCAGGGGTGTTACATCTTGCTGACTGGGCACTGGGTGACTCTGGTGGCTGTGGGGGAAGGCGGTCAAGGGGCTGCTCCTCAACTTAACAATGTCTCAAATTTCCGGACTGTCGTCGCACAGGTAGGTGCCATGGGAAGGTGGCTTACAGTGATTAAGGGGGTCTTATGGTAACAGACAAACTGTAAATAAAGATGCAGGAGCCGAGGAAAAAATTGAGGATGAGGTGATGGACGCACAACAGTCAGGAGAAGAAGAAGAAGTATAGTGATACGCTCTCTGTTGTCCGTGGTTGGAGGGAGGAGACAGAGGAAGCAACCTTGAGTGTTTCACTGCCACCAACACAGCATGGACTTGGAGCTCATGGAAATGCCCGACACATGAGCGCCTTCTTGCTGCACTACCTTCAACATGATGCCAGTATTCTTATGGTTAGAAAGAGTGCTGACTACTGGCTTTCCACTTTGTTAGATCCATGGTACAAGAGTAAATTTAGCCAGATGCTTCCCTTCTGGAAAGGGTTGCGCAAATGCTGTAGTATCGAAATACCATTGTAGACAAACTATGGTTTTCCCCAAGACAGCAGTGAGGCACACAGTGTGTGTTCCAGTTGTAGACGTCCAACACGCGGAACATCAAGGCATCATCGCAAAAACATTAGCATCAGCAGTATAAGAGGTACAAGCAATTTCTGTGAGTTGTTTAACACATTATTTAGACCAGCCCGTGCACCAGCAGAACAGAGTTCAAGTCTGTTACGATGTGAACGACTGGAGAGGATGGTGCAGGAGTATCTGGAGCTCAATATCAAGTCATTTTGGTCTTCAAAAATGGAAGAGTGGCCTGAGCTCACCTGTCATGCCTTGGATTTTATGTCATGTGTGGCAGCCAGTGTTCTCTCAGAATGAGTCTTCAGCACTGCTGGTGGTGTCCTGATGGATAAGTGCATCCATCTGTCCCCTCAAAGTGTAGACCACCTAACTTATATTAAAATGAACAAGTCATGGATCTCCAATGACTTGTGCACCTCATTCGCAAATTGGGCAGACTAGGTGATGGTGTTGTTTTTAGTGTCATGTATTGATCTCGCGGTATTGCAGTCTGTGCCATCTTTGTGGTGTCTTCTGCACCTGCTGTTGCTGCTGCTGCTGTTACAAACATTTTTTTGAAATGTGGAGACTCCAAGTTGGGTCTCCATCTGGTGGGTTGCCTGTAGTAGAAATTGTGTCAAATGCCTATTATACTATTTCTGCTCTGTGGAAATTGATGGCACTTTAGTGCTGTGAGACAATTATTTTTTGAAATGTGAAGACTCCAAGCTGGGTCTCCTTCTGGTGGGTTGCCCATTTAAGTAGGGCTCTCATACAGGCAGGCCTGCACTTACTTTCAGTCAACTATGTGTGTTACTATTCTTACAATTTTCTATCAATAATAGTCTATGAAACTGATGTTTGTGCCATCTGAGTGTGTCTGGAATAAAAAAAAATTGGAGGTGTTGCATGAGGTATATGGTCTCCTAGCTAAGAAGGCTTACACTGCTCCCTTAACCACCAGGTCCTCATTGAAACTTCAATTAAAAGCTGTTAATGCTGGGCCAGGCCCTGATACCTCATGCATGGCTCATGGTTGACTGCTGCTGTGCCATTTGCAAATTTCTAGTGTTTTTCAATTGATACCACTTTTCATGGTGTCTGTCCCTAATTTTGGTTGTTTGGAAAGCTTTTTTGTCTCCCCTTACGGTGCTGTCTGTGCATTTGGCTTTGCCTCCCTCCCATTGAATCTAATAGGGTTCTGGTACATTCGTCAAACCGTTCGGCGAACAGTTTGGCAAACGGAGGTCTGTTCGGCAAATCCGAACCAAACATTCAAAGGTTTGCTCATCTATAGTCTAAACCACATTTTGCGTCCACATGTTTGGCATTTCTGTAGCCATGAGACCCCGCCTAATTTACAAGTGCATGTCTTCAGAATCATGAGCTTGACATACAATGGCAGTTTGCAATTTTCCCTCAGCAACAACCACTGCTACTTGTTTTTGGAAAACACCCATGGAGTCAAAATAATCTCCACTCCTGTAGATAAATTCCCAAAGGGGTATAATTTCCAAAATGGGTTCACTTGAAGGAGGATTCTGCTCTTCTAGCACTTAGGGCTCTGTATATAGAGTCCGCAAACTATTCTAGGAAAATCTGTACTCCGTTCCTACCGAGTCTCGCCGTATGGCTAAGTACTGTACAGCCACATATGGAGCATTTCTACATTCAACATAAATTGTGATGCCATTTTACCCATTTCCCAGTGTGAAAATGTAAAATCTGGGGCTAAAATAAACTTTTGGTTGTAAAATTGCAATTATTAATTTCTTCACTGCCCGATGGTATAAAATTATGTGACGCAAATGTGATGTCAGTATGATCACTGCACCCCTAGATAATTCATTGGGGGTGTTGTTTGTAAAATGCTGTCACTTATGGGTGGATTTTGCTGTTCTGGAACCTCAGGGGCACTGTCAATATGACATGGCACCCTCAAATCAGTCCAGCAAAATCTGAACTCCAATATGTCGCTTCTTCTCTTCTGAGCTTTGCACTGTGCTTCAAAAGTAGTTTTTGATCCCATATGGGGTATAGGTACACTCAGGAGAAATTGCACAACAAATTTTTCCTGATATCCTTGTGAAAATGAAAAAAAAAATGGGGCTAATCAACATTTTTGTTTAAAAATATATATTTTTTCATTTTCACAAATCAACGATCTCCTGTGAGCTCATGGTGCTCACCACATGTCTAGATAAATTCCTTGAAGGATTTAGTTTCCAAAAATGGATCACTTGTGTGGGTTTCCACTGTTTAGGCCCATCCAAACGCGACATGGCGTCCGCTCTCGTCCAGGTAATATTTTACAACAGTGGCTCCATTGGGATCCGGTGGACAAAATAATCTGTGGAGCGCACAAAACTCAGGTTTCACGGCACCTGCTGACCCTTTGAAAATGTGAAGCGAGGGCTGCATAATGACATGGCAGTGGACATGGTGGTGGTGACGCGAGAAGCCTAAAATTAAAATGGGCATGTTTTAGATGGCATTGTAAATTGATGGGGAATATATATTCAACTTTGCAGCTAACAATGTTGAATGAGGGAGGGACCTCCAAAATTTATGATACAGGGCCACCTGAAGGCCCTTCCCAAACTCAGGTTTCACGGCACTTGCTGGCCCTCTGAAAATGTGAAGCGAGGTCCGCACAATGACATGGCGGTGGACATGGTGGTGGTGGTGGATAATTTGACTTATCAGTAGGGGGCGTGACCACTTAAAGTGCCTAAGGCAGTATGAATACCAATTACGTCCCTGCCTGTGACCAGTCTGTGCATTGCGATTTGTGCTTGAACCGATTTGCATGGAAGTCTGAATAAGCCTTAGGGCTCGTTAACACAACTGTATTTCCAGTCCAAGCGGTATCTGTGAAAAAAAACAGTCAACACTCAGACTGGGGCAGTGCTGATGAACAACTTTTTTACTGACCAAATCTGCATGTGAAAATAATTGCAGCAAGCACTACTGTATTTTCTTCCATAAATTAGATGAGACTCTTCCATTCAAGTATTTGGGTGCGTAAAAAAAAATTGCTACAGTATAGCATCTGGTTTTTCTGGATATATTGCAATTTTGTAACATAGGAAACTGTAAATAAACTTGTAAATTAATTGCTGCTGGAAAAAAACAGATTGCATTCTAGTGAAAAAAAAATTGTCCCACTTTTCTGAATGAGACTCTGAATGATAATTTATATGCTCATGTGAACCTTGCCTTATAGTGATGACAATCTGCACAGAATATTTTGGGGAAAAAGTATATTCTGGCAAGTCACGCCTTAACCACTAAGCCACACCAATTCAATGCCAAAGTGTTATTAAAAAAATATTGAAAATGTTTTCAAATGTGTAATTCTATTCTACTTACTATGTAAATATTTTTTCGAGAATGAAATAACAGATTCCTTTTGATAATCAGTGTTAAAATTGATTGAGTTCATGGGAAATGTTTTTTTTACACTTTGAGACAGATTTATAAAACCTGTCTAAAAATAAAATTTGTCTTTGTTTCCCATAGATACCAACTATTCTGCTGCTTATATTTTTCATGAATACTCTATAAATTACTTTTCATAAATCTTCCACTCAGTACAAAGGATTGCTTGCTATCGCAGTAACACTACAGACCACAAGATGGTGCTATAACATAATGTAATCTGTTCTGCTGACATTATAAATGTAGAATAAAAGGGAACTTTATAAACATTATGTAAATGCACATTTCTCACCAGAGACAATGCAATAAATAAATCACTGCCTAAATTTTTTTTTTAAACTCAAGTTCAAAAACTTCTTAAGCCCTGTGCATTTGAACCTTCTTTCAAAGGTGTATATTGAGATTTGTTGATGTGTATATATTGCTCTAATGGAAAACTCCAAACTAGGCAGGCATCTGTGTGAAAACTACAAAATCAGTATTACTCAATTACTCACCCAATTGCACGCCAGAGCTGCCTCTCCACTGTCGCCCCTTGGTTATTGTTGACAAGACCGCAGCAGTGACATCACTTGAGCACTGCAGTCATTCACTAGGCTCATCAGTGAGCTGCCATCTTCATCAGCATATTCACTGAGTTTATTGATTGTGCTATGGTCATGACATCACAGGTACTGCTAGGTCAACAAAGTGGAGAGGCAAAGGTTTAGCTGCGGGGGCAAATAATGTTCATTCTGTTATTTGTTCTTTTTTTTACTTTAGAGCCTAGTCATAGAGCTCGGAACCTTTCTAGATGTGATCAGCGTCCTTCCTCCTGCACTTTTCCCATGCTACAAAGACAAAGATCCCTCTTCTAGCAACCTGGGAAGACAAACCGTTCCTACTAGCAGCGGTGACCATACTACTAGTCTGTTCCATCAGTCTTCCTTAAAGAGGTCATCCACTTCTTTAGTATTACTGACTTATCCTTAGGATAGGTCATCAATGTCTGATCGGTCGGGGTCCGACACCCATCGCCCTCAGCGATCAGCTTTTATTGGTTGTGACCGCTGGCCAGAAATACTCACTTGTGGAGCTGGCCATCTTCTGGTAGTGGCTGCCGAAGGGTACTACACATCCGCCTCATGTTGATTTGAATAGAAGGTGGAAGTGTAGTACCCTGCCTCGGATACATCATCAATACTGAAGTGGTGGACAACCTCATAAAATAGAGCACCTCCCCCTGTCCACAGGAAAATAATCCAGAGGAGTGATGCTCTCCTGAAGAAAAGTTGAGACAGCTCCTTTAAACCTGGAAAACCCTTTTAATTATTTAAATATCACTCATGGTACTGAAAAAAACAGTATTGATTAGTTTGTTTCAGAAAATTTGTACCACCATAGGCTTTCAATAATGGAGATATATTATTTAATGATATAGTTTTAGAATCATTGATTGTTAATTTGTTAATTGTTTTGGGTGACAAATTAAAAATCCCTCTTAACCAGCTCTATATTATATAGTAAGTGACTTAATAAAGAAAAACAACAATAGGCATGGGAAGCGTCACCCAAAAAAACTTCTAGAGGCTCTAATTTCTGGGAGGCTGTCAAGACTGTTGTTGGGTGTCCCGGGACCTGGGGCTCCTTCCCTTTCCCTAATGTTAGGGGCGCACTGGCTCGCTCTGCTCCCCGGATTACTTCTGTACCCTTCTCCCACCCAGGGAAGAGGGAAGAAGTAGTGTGCTGTAATACACCAACCAGACTTAACAAGGTAATAAAAACAAGGGTAACGGAGAATACCAAACATATAAGTATACTCACACATATAACAGAGGTATGCACTGGGGAATGGAGGATGGGGTTAAACCAAAGTTGGAGAAAAAGGGAATTATTACACACTCAAAATCAAGCAACAGTCAAAGATAAATCCAATTACCTACTCAAATAACCACCAACAAAATCCTCCAAGCCATGCAGCAAAAGCTAGCTCTGACAATGAGTGCTTAGCAGGACTCAGTTGTTATAGGAGATGGGAGTGGCTAACAGTGCTCAGCTGAGAGCCTTATCTCCAAAAGCTCTCAGCAGTGCAAATTAACCCATGCACTACCCAAAGAAATTTACACCTGTTAATATGAAGGTCAAGTGCTTCTATACAGTGTAGGAGGAGGTGTAATCAGACTTTGCGGTCTTCTGGCACTGCTCTCTCGCGATAAACCCATGACAGAGGCTTTGACATATGTGAACATGGCTAACAGACAGATATTACCAGACCATAACAGCATATTATCAGCATATACAGCAGTGATAACACCCTCATACTGATCATTAAGCAAAACCACTGTCCTAGGATTGTTATTATCACCATACAGTGACCATATAATAATAATATTAGTTTTACAGCTGTGCTCTACAGACAATACATGTATATTGTATTAGATCCATCAGTGGTGTGCTCGCAGATTGTACTCATTCATTTTCCCTTATCTTTTCCCTTCGACGCAAACCGCCATGACCACTTCTTTCATCCATAATCGTCTCTGCAAAATTTAACACAGAAACATCTTTGACTTACTGCTTTTCCAACATCCACCTCACTTTCCTCCTCAACATATAATAATGCCCCCTCTAGTTCCCCATGCATTGTTAGTTATATAGCATTCTAAAGAAATAATGTACCCCTGTGCATCCTTTTAATAATAATAATAATAATAATAATAATTCTCCATGTAGCTCATAGTAATAATTCCCCTGGACCTTTTATAATAATAATTGCCCTTTTAATAAAACAAACACCCCCCTGTGTTTTCTGATAATAAAAATTCCTCCAGTGCTTCCCCTATAATGGTAACAATCCCTGAATGTACCTGCTTATAATAATGCCCCCATTGTGCATCCTTATAATAATGCCACCCAATGGACAGGGGCATAAATAGAAATCACAGGGCTCCATAACGAAATCTTATCATAGTACAAAGGCACAGTTATAGAAGGGCATAACTTCTGACTTGTAAATACATGGCATGGGATGTATATTGTGGGACTTAGAGTTATTTTGCACAGTAAGATGGTTACCACAGCTGCCAATATAGTATTATGGTCACCACAACACCCCACCACAGTATTATGACCCCCATAGTCCTGCACCTTGTATGATAATAATAATAATCTTTTTTTATATAGTGCCAACATATTCCGCAGCGCTTTACAGTTTAACAGTTTCAAAACACAAGTCATAAGTAACAACGTTAACAATACAATAATTAAAGCAAAATAAGCCGCCCCTGCTCGTGAGAGCTTACAATCTACAATGAAGTGGGGGAGATACAAAGTACAGGTGTGTATATACAATGGTGCATTTACAATGATGGTCCAGCCATCTTGAGGGAGTGAGGGATGGATGGAGACAGTGAATGGGCTACACATACACACTTACACATAGAATGACTTTGATTAGTGAATGTGATAGGCCGCTCTGAACAGATGTGTTTTGAGGGAGCGCCTGAAACCATGCAAATTGTGGATAGTCCTAATTTCTTGGGGTAGAGCATTCCAGAGGATTGGCGCAGCGCGGGAGAAGTCTTGGAGTCGGGAGTGGGAGGTATGGATTAGTGGAGAGGTTAGTCGAAAGTTGTATGCAGAGCGCAGCTGTCGGTTAGGCCGATAGATAGAAATGAGGGAGGAGATGTAGGGGGGTGCTGCACTGTGGAGAGCTTTGTGGGTGAGAACCAGTACTTTGAATTGGATCCTGTAATGAATGGGCTGCCAGTGTAAGGACTGGCGAAGAGCGGACGCGTCCGAGTACCGATTAGCCAGATGGATGACCCTGGCTGCTGCATTAAGGATGGACTGGAGAGGGGATATTCGAGTAATGGGGAGGCCAAGTAATAGAGCATTGCAGTAGTCCAGGCGGGAGTGGATCAATGCTACAGTGAGGGTTTTTGTTGTTTCCATGGTGGCCTCAACAGCCCCTTATTCAGTGAGATCTGTACCACAGCCTCTCATACAGTATGATGACCACCACAGCTCCCCACACATTATGGTAATCACAGACTCTATACAGTATGGTCACCTCAGCTCACACACAGTATGATGTCCATCACAGCCCTCTATACGATACGATGACCCACACAGGCTTCATACCACATCATATCACCCACAGTAACCTAAACAGAATGATGTACCCATGCAATATAATACCCCTTCTATGCAATTTACAGACAGATGCCCTGCATGGTGATGGCATCAAGCCGGCCGCACCCAGGTAGTAGCCTGTGGCCCGCCAAAATAAATGATGGAGCAGTTGTGGCTCTATGCCCTGCACAGCTGTTAACAGTAGCTGTGTCTTGAGTATGCCGGTACTGTTGACAATGTTGTAATCAATGTGGATGGTAGAGAATCGGTGAGTTACTAGAGGAGAATGTACAGAAGCATAAGATAAATTGTACACTTAGATTAGCTTTATTATAGCTCAGAGAGATGTTTTTTGCATGGATGACATAAAGGAGAGATCTGCATCACTGAGGAGGAAGTTGCTACTGAGAAATATAGTTTCAGCAATGTAAGAATTTGACCACCCATTCTGCTATATGATGGTAGATACAAACACGGGCAGAGAGAGATGAAAGAGACAATGAGATACAAGAAAAAAAACTTTAGACTGTATAATAATAAGTGCTTTTACTGTGCTTTGTGAAAAATAATGCAATTATGTGAAAAACCCTTTAAGCGTGTCACAACTGAGAAAATGCAATTCTTTTCTCAATTGTGTCATTACATTCACTCACAGCCTGTGATGGTTGCTATGTTTTCGATGCAATGACTTACAGTTTCAGCTGCAGTATCAGGATTAGTTAAATGTACTACAGTACCAGAACCACCAGTAACATTTTCACTGTTAATGCTTGTAAGGGACTAGGCTGGCCAATGGTTACTTCCACATTGGCAAGGTCTGCTAAACACCCTGCTACAATACCTCTGAGTGTGTGTGTGCTTTGTGGGGGTTTGCTGCTTACCCTTTTTTTCGGGCCACAAGTTGTATGATGGTATGGGAACCTTAAATTCATGCAATAAACTAAGTAGGCGAACAACCATTTTAAAAAAAATAACATGTTTACTTGAATTCTTGAACCAGATCTTCAATATCTGATAAATAGCATTCATTTCTTTAAACATTTCTTCTGCACAAGGCAGAGGCTCAAACTTTAGTTTCATAGCAAGCAGCATAACAATGTTCAGTTCCAGAGCGAAAGATTATTGTCACGATCCATTTTTGGATCTGTGGCATATCTGGCTTCTCACATTAAAACTTTTTCTTTCAGGCCATCGGGAGTTAATGTCAGTTTCTTCCCACTGGCCTGCTTGTGTACTGCAGTGTTGCTGGGTCAGCTGATGTAGGTGGTGACCACTCCCTAAGCTGGAGTCAGGAGCTTTCTGGTGCTGCAGCTGAATACTGTTGATCTGGTGCTTTACTCTGCTGTGCTGTGCATTGGACTTTATATAAAGATTATTATTATTATTGCAGCAGAGAAAGCTAAGTGTTATTTTTGTTCCCCATTCCCTGTGGTGTCTGTCTTTTTTTTCCTTTTATTGAATTGGTGCAGTTTACTTTATTCCCTGTCTCACCTCCTGGGAGGGGTTGGGAGTTTAGCCTGGGTGCTAAGCAGGAGAAAGGGAGAGGTCAGTGACTTGGGCCTCCCTACCTTCAAAGGTACCCCCAAGTGAAGGAAAGACAGGGCACTCCCTTAGCCTTAGGGGCAATTCAGGGGCCCAGGTTCCTCGTCCCTTGTTTTCCCACTACTGCCCCGTGACATTATAACCAACTGCACACTTTTTTTTTCTGGTGAGCCATGGCTCAAATGCATGCTTTTGCACAACTGCTCCAGACCCACACCGTTGAGCTTAAGGGTCTGCGTGTTGAGGTGGTGCAGCAGCTGCAGCAGTTGATGGGGATCTGGGCTTCAGCTCAGTTGCAGGCTCTATCGGAACCCAAGATATCTCTCTCTGACCGGTTTTCTGGAGGGAGAGATAAGTTTCTGGTGTTTAAGGAAGTCGGCAAGTTATATTTCAGGCTCCGCCCTCATTCATCAGGGAGTGAGGAACAACGGGTGGGAATCATATTCTCCCTTCTTAAGGGTGATCCCTAATCCTGGGCCTTCTCCCTGTCGACCGATTCACCATCTTTGCGATCAGTGGACGAGTTTTTTGTGGCATTGGCGCTGGTGTATGGAGATCCTGATGGCGTCTCCCTGATGGAATCCCAACTATGTAAAATCAAGCAGGGGGCCGGCCTGCTGAGGAGTACTGCTCAGAGTTCAGGAAGTGGGTCACTGACACACAGTGGAATGACCCTGCCCTTAGGAGTAGGGTTGAGCATTCCGATACCGAAACCCGGTTCCGATACCTGAAATCCAATGTAAGTCTATGGGAACAAAATATCGGAAGTAAAAATATTCCGATATTTTGTTCCCATAGACTTACATTGGATTTCAGGTATCGGAACCGGGTTTCGGTATCGGAATGCTCAACCCTACTTAGGAGTCATTTTGTGCAGGGTCTGTCACCAAGATTGCAGGATACTCTAGTGCAGTACGCCTCCCCAGGTCGTTGCAGGCCACCATGTCCCTTGCCATCCGGGAGGATAGACACTTGAGGGAGAGTCATACACGAAATGTGCCCCCTGTAGTCCTTACTAGGGAGGAGGACCTACCGGTGCAGGCGGACTAACCCATGCAGGTGGGAGGAGGTGGTTTCCAAACGGGGTTGCCTGCGGTTCGCCGTGGTGGGGGGCATGTTTTTTCTGTGGGCAAACTGGTCATTTTATCGGGGTCTGTCCAGCTTGTGCCAAAAGTCTACCATCTAAGAAGCTGCATCCCGCTGGTCGCCTCCCTCCACATGACGAGTTTATATTTCTTCCATTTTTTTCTCCTCAGTGTACCTTGTCTGCTGAAGTGGTGGTTGGCAGGGTAACTGAGAGTATACCGGTGCTTGTGGACAGTGGAGCAGTTGTCAATCTGGTGGATGCTCACTTTGTCCAAACTTCTGGCCTAAGGTGTAGGACGCTAGCAAAACCCCTAAGCGTCCAGGCCATTGACTCTGTCCCTTTCAGCCAGGGGAGGGTGACCCAAGTCGTAGATGATATACACCTGCGCATAGGGACTCATCATAAAGAGTCTCTGTCGGGCTTCTTCTTGGGGGAATGCCAATACCCATCGTTTTAGGCCTCCCTTGGTTGAAAAGACACAACCCGGTCATAGATTGGCGGTCCAGAGAAGTAGTCATCTGTGATCAGTCGTGTGATAACTGTTGCCTGGGGGCTACTGTCTCTGACATCTTTCTACAACTGTCCCCTTCTTCTCCAGTGGGGGCAGCAGAGGTGCTGCGAGGGAGTAGGGGCAAGTCTCAACCCTCACCACAAGCTAACCCTGAGTGTTGGAGCCCTCATAGGAGGAGGGGTCAGGGGAGGGTGGTTGTTCCCTCTGAGCATTGTGGGGATGTAAGTGTGGCGACACAGGGGACGTCTCTGTTGTCAGTTCCTCGAAGAGTTCACCATCTTGTGGCAAACGTACGTGTGGCAATAAACGTTCAGGTCCGGACTTGTGTGTGAATGAGTATGTGTGGGTGTCCAGCAAAAACATCGGTGGAAGCATGCTGCTGGGGTCTGGAGATCCAGGGTAATTGGGCCGTATTGGGTGTCAGCCATTCTTGGCCTGGGAACTTTCCAGCTTGAGTTACCCCCAGTTATGCAGGTACACAACTCATTCCCCAGGTCGGTGATCTGGAGATTTGTGGCACCTCCAGAGTCTACGTTGTTGTCATTTCCATCAGTCAGCATTTGCCATAAACCTGAGGGTCAGGTTACCGCCGAGGTGAACTCTGGTGGATTGAGGCATCCTCACAGTAGGTTATTTTCTGGGGAGGTCCGGTGTTGAGGATCCAGAGGCCCCTCATTGAAAGGGGGGTACTTTCACAATCCATTTTTGGATCTGTGGCAGATCTGGCTTCTCAAATTAAAACTTTTTTTCTTTCAGGCCATCAGGGGTTAATGTCTTTTCTCCCTGCTGGTGTACTACAGCATTGCTGGGTCAGCTGATGTAGGTTGTGACCACTCCCACCAGCCTTTATAGCGTCACCTGATGCATCATCTGACTGTTGGTTATACAGGTCCTTTTGCAGACCAACTGAGCTGGAGTCAGGAGCTTTCTAGTGCTGCAGCTGAATACTGTTGATCTGGTGCCTTACTCTTCTGTGTGGTGAGTTGCAGCAAAGAAAGCTAAGTGTTATTTTTGTTCCCCATTCCCTGTGGTGTCTGTCTTTTCTTTGCCTTTATTGAATATGTGCAGTTTACTTTATTCCATGTCTCACCTCCTGGGGTGGGGGTTGGGGGATTAGCTCAGGGCTAAACAGGGACAGGTTGATGACTTGGGCCTCCCTACCTTCAAGGGTACCCCCAAGTTAAGGAAAGACAGGGCATCCCCTTAGCCTTAGTCGCAGTTCAAGGGCCCAGGTTCCTCGTCCCCTGTTTTCCCACTACTGCCCCGTGCCAATTATTTCTTCCAAGAGCTTCCTAGCTCTAACCTCCCACTGACAGTATCCTCCACTACGATGCAGCACCCAGTCCTCCTTCCTGGTCAGAGTAAGATTCTACTTAGTCCTCCGTGACTGGTTTGACTCATTGCCCTGTAGCCCTCTCCTTGCTAGCTGCCTATGGTAATCATGCCTCGGTCAGCTCTGTTTATGCTACATCTGGTTCTCTATGCTGGTGAAGGATCTTTCTTATTAGGCCGGCGTCACACACAACTACAAAAAATCGGTCCGT
>VIAB01012490.1:41049-74245 GCA_009801035.1 Oophaga pumilio
TTGACTTGCATTGGCGAGTCTTGTCCGAGATACGCAGCAAATCGTGGCATGCTGTGAATGTCACCCATTGAATAACATTGGTCCAAGTGCAATACGATTTTTTTTATTGGAATGCACTCGTCCATATTTCTCGCAAGTGAGTATGAGCCCTTATAATCACACACAGCTCTGGAGTGAGATCAGTAGAGCAGAGAGTGGCCATTACACATCACACTTGTAACCCCCTTTCATGTAAAATAAGCTTAAGAGCCAGATTCTCATGCAGATCAGTATCCGCCTCATAGTCTAGAACAGTTCATTTACATGTAAAACCGACGTGGATCAGAATAAGAAATCACAGATATCAGGGTATCATATTATTCAGTTTTTTATGACCTGCATGCCCATACATACTGCTCAAAAAATAAATAGAACACTAAAATACCACATCCTAGATATCACTGAATGAAATATTCCAATTGCAAATCTTTATTCATTACATAGGGGAATGCACTGAGAACAATAAAAACTTAAAAATGATAAATGTAAATCATAATTAATATCTCGTGGAGGTCTGGATTTAGAATGATACTCAAAATCAAAGTGGAAATGATGCTAAGTAGTGTGTTTGGCCTCTATGTGCCTGTATGACTTTCCTAAAATGCCTGGGCAGTCTTGGTGTTCTCTGCCAAATGCCAATCGCCCTGCACGCTGATGGGCTGTAAGCGCAACACCCACTTGCGGATGTAGGGCCCTCATAACACCCTCATGGAGTCTGTTTCTTACAGTTTGAGCGAACACATGGATGTTAGTGGCGTGCTGGAGGTCATTTTGCAGGGCTCTGGCACTGCTCCTCCTGCTCCTCCTTGGGCAAAGGAAAAGGTAGCCATCCTGCTGCTGGGTTGTTGCCCTTCTACAGCACCCTCCATGTCTCCTGGTGTACTGGCCTGTCTCATGGTATCTGCTCAATGCTCTGGACACTGTACTGACAGACACAGCCACCCTTCTTTCCACAGCTCACATTGATGTGCCATCTTGGATGAGCTGCATTACCTGAGCAACTTCTGTGGGTTGTGGACACTGCTTCATGCTACTGTACAATACCTCTAGGGTTGAGAGCAATGACAAAATGCAAAAGTAACCAAAACAACAGCCCAAAAGAATGAGAACAGAGAAATGGTCTGTGGTCATCCCCTGCAGAACCACTCCTTCATTGGGGTTGTCTTGCTACTTGCCTATCATTTCTACCTGTTGTCTGTTCCATTTGTGCAACAGCAGAAGATATTGATTCACAATCGGTGTTGCTTTATAACTGGCCAGGTTGATTTCAGAAAAGTGTGATTTACTTGGAGTTACATTGTGTTATTTAATTGTTCCCTTTAATTTTATGAGCGATGTAGATGGTTTAGGAGGGCTAATACTACTCACAGATTCCTTTTTAAAGATTGTTCTCACTCATTTCTATTGTGAAATCATTTTGCTATTTGTATGTTCACAGTTTTGAGCATTTTTTTTCATAACAGGTTTTGAAAAATGCCTGATGATATAAAAGTGCATGTCACTTTCTTGAAGCAGCTCCTGATGGAATCCACTACAAACTAAGTAGTGTCCAATAAAAAATGTGCAAAAAATGCTTCAGGAAAAATCTTTACCAAAACCCTTCAACAACTCTTCAAAACTGCTTAAGGAAATGAAAATCTTTTTCAAAACTCCCCAAACAAAGAATATTTCCTGAGGCAGTTTCTGCTAGAGAACTTTTCAGATTTTACCTCCTACAAAAAACTCATTGTGCACATAGCCTAGGAGAGAGAGAGACCTGTGATGTATAACATTCATGTATAACATTCTGCTCTGACTAGCATAGAGACAGTGTTGCGTTCTGCAGGTGTACTCTGCAAAACAGCCTGTGTGGGTGTACTCTGTAAAACTGTCTCTCTGGGGGTACTCTGCAAAACAGCCTCTGTGGGTGTACTCTACAAAATGTCAGTGTAATACTCTGCACTTTTTTGGGATGCAAAGAATGAGGAGAGCATCAAATAGTGGACGTGGCCGTGGTGCTGCTGGTGGTGGTGTAGCTGCTGCAAGGAGAAGACGTGGTCGATCTGTGCCTGCTATGAGCCCAAATGAAACACCTTCTTCTTGTGCACGTGCATGACAGAACATTCCGCATAATTTCGTAGGCCCGAGTACCTCTGGCAAAGAGGTCGTTTAAGATTGCATGGTGGAGAGTGCCTCAGGTTCCTTTGATTTGTCTTCCACCCAGTCCCCTGCTGAAAGTGCAGAGTTTGCACCTTTGGCCCATGGACATCTGTCTTACACCTCACCCTTTGCAAATTAGGCAAGCAATCTGAGCCCCAAGTCATGCAGCAGTCACTCCTGCTTTTTGATGGCTTCTCTGGCAGGAGTTCAGTAGAACATCCACTTGGCTCTGTCCCACAAGTGGAAGAGATTGAGTGCACTGATGTCCAACCACTTGTTCTGTTTGAGGATGAGTGTGTGGGAGGGGTATTGCAAACTGTCAGCGGACCACTGCAGCACATCTCTGATAATAATTACGAAACACAGTTGTTAACTGCTGTTGGTTTCTGCAGTGTGCAGACCAGAAAGGAGGGTAAGGGTGAGGAGTGGTTGGAAGATGATGCGGAGTATGATGAGGTTCCAGACCTCACATGGAGTCAAGGCCATCGAAGGGATGAGCGCATTTCGGAGGAAGAGGTGGTGTGTTATGATTCGGTAACTGAGGAGTGCAGGCAAAAAGGTAATACACCAGAGCAGTTGGAATCTATGAGATTGCAGTACCCTGACTAACCACCACAACTAGAGGCAGCCGTGGAGCGTTCCTACGTTGGTCCTAGACGCCTCGTCACAGCCTGAGAAACTATCTACACCTAAAGATAGAAATAGGAAAGCTATCTGCCCCGGAGCAGAACCCCAAAGATATTAGCAAGCCCCCAAACATATAATGGCGGTTAGACAAGACGAAATACAGACACAGACAGAAAATAGTATGAGCAAACGTTGGGGCCCAAACTAACTAAATAGAAAAGGATAGGAAGGGTACTTACTGCAATCCCAAAAAACCCTGAAAACACCAACTCTACTAATTTCAAAAACACCTGAGATCACACGACCTCTACCACCTAAATTAGCTCTCTGGTGTAACAAAATCAAAACAGCAGCCACTGAAAAAACTGGAAAAAGCAAATGTACAAACATCAGTGGCTGAACAGAACTGAGAGGGCAAAAGCCCCCCGAGGGGACCCAGAAGGCCCCCACAGAAGTGCAGGACAAAATGCAAAAATCCAGCAATGAAACAAAAAGAAGGAAATGTCTTATCTGTTAGCAGGAGATGCAGACACGACACAGCAGGCTACAAGAGAAACTGGAAACAAGGATTCAGACCAGAACAATTGATCACCGGCAACCCTGATGGGAAGGTGACTCCCTTAAATAAGACCAGTCAGTGACACCTGATTCCCAGTCCTCACAATCTTCACTAAACAGACCAGCACCGCTAGTAACCACCAGAGGGAGCCTCTGCTCAGAACTCATCTCAAACCCATTCACAACAGTGGTGGTCACAAATGCACGGCAAATTACGGAGCAGGGTGCAAAAGCGTAGTGGCCCCTAGCCTGTACGCAGGTTGCTACTGCCCACTGCACCAACTCACTGAGCACACCAAAGCCAGCTCAAATGAGCTTCCTGGTGTCACATTTCAGGCATTGTGCTGACAATAAGACATGGATGGTTTGCACTCTGTGCCATCAGAGCCTGAAGCGGGGCATGCATTTTCTTAACCTGAGCACCTCCTGCATGAAGAGGCATCTGAATGCAAAGCACGTGCTGAAGTGGAGTACACAGCTAAAAAAAAACCAGGAAAGATCTGAGGCTCCTCCTGCTCCTTCTTCTGCTGCCGTCTCGGCATTTGCCTTCTGCTCCCAAGACTTTGAGTTGCTGCCATTCTGACTGGAAGATGGAAATTTTTAAAAAACTTATCGGGGGCTCTGTCCCACAGTACGTGGTTCCAAGCTGCCATTACTTTTCCAGGCGGGCCATCCCTCTCCTGCATGGACATGTTGCTGACAAAATCAGTTGTGCACTGCGCAACTCCATCAGTGGCAAGGTCCACATAACCACAGATACATGGACCAGTAAGCATGGGAAAGGGACATTATATCTGCCAAACTGCCCACTGCATAAATATAGTGGTGGATGAGCCTGAGGCAGAAAGCGTTTTGGCACATGCCCAACCACTGTGGAATGCTGGATGTTTCTCTGTCCATGTTGCTGCCTCCTCCAACTCCTTCCTCCACCACCTGTTCATCCAGTCAGTGTAACATCTGCATGATCTACTTCAGCACAGTCAGGGGAAAAGGACAGCAGACTTTTCTGAAATCTATTTGGGGGGAAAATCCCACACCACGTTGGAGCTATGGACGGGGATCAAACAACAAACTGAAGAGTGGTTGTTGCCGCTGCACCTCAAGCCTGCCTTAGTTGTGTGCAATAATGGGGGACATCTCGTAGCCGGTTTGACTCACATCCCTTTGCCTGGTGCATGTGCTGACTTTGTTGATGCAGAGCTTTTGAAAAAATTACCCCAATATGTCAAAGCTGGTGTAGAAAGTGCTGGCCGTCTGTGCGCGCTTTCAGCATTCTCACACTCCTGCTGCTCGCCTGTCTGCGCTGCAGGGTCACTTCTGCCTTCCCACTCACCATCTCATATGCAATGAGAGACTGTGCGTGCAGCAGCAGGTGATAGTGGAGTTTCAGCTGCAGCACGCACAGGTCAGTCGCTCTGTGGAGCAACTCTACTTCATGACCAACGAGTGGTCCACAATGCGGGACATATTGCCCTGCTTCAAGTACTCCACGAACATGACCAGTGCTGATGACACCATCATCAGCATTATTATCCCACTTCTATGCCTCCTTGAAAAAACGCACCAGGCGATGAATAATGAGGTGGTGACAGAGGTGGAATATCAGCAGGAACAGGCATCATTCACCCCATTATCAGGCACGTTGTTCACAGATGGCTCAGAAGGATGGGTTACTGTACCAACAGCGGGCATGTACACAACTATCCAAACAGGGGATAGTTTTGGAGGATGAGGAACAGTGTTCACAGCAGGGTGGCACTCGAAGCAGCTCACGGTCATCACTCTAGTGTGGATGAGGGATACAGAGGACACAAACGATACATCTTCCACCAAGGAAAGCTTGTTGTTACCTCTGGGCAGCTGTTGTGCCTGTACAAAAACCCCAAGCCATGATTGTTGCCACTGCTGATTACTGGGTGGCCACCCTGCTGGATCCCCGCTACAAGGATAATGCGCCATCCTTATTGCAGTCACTCGAGCGTGATCATAAAATGCGGGAATACAAGTGCACGCTGGTAGACACACTACTAATGGCATCCCCACCTGATAGCGGGGGCTCAGTGAAAGCACAAGGCAGAAGAGGAGGAGGAAGTCTCCAATGCTGCTAGGGCACCAGAACCACCTTGGAAGAGAGGGTTTGCCTTGCCGAAATGTGGAAAACTTTTCTTAGCATGCCACAATATCCAGCACCACCATCTGATATGGTTTGTGTTTGCAGGAAGCAGCGTTTCAACAATATGATGGAAAAGTATGTGTCCACACATCTCCACGTACTTAATGATGGGTCTGCCTCATTTAACTTCTGGGTCTCCAAATTGAACACATGGCCTGAACTTGTCCTTTACACCTTGGAGGTGCTGGCCTGCCCTGCTCTGCGGCAAGTGTAATGATGGAATGTGCGTTTAGAACAGCAGTGGGTGTGATCACAGACAGGTGCATCCGCCTGTGCACAGCAAACGTGGACTAGCTTACATTCATTAAAACGAACCAGGCGTGGATCCCACAGAAATGGTCCTTATCTTTAGCTGAATAGAGAAGTGTACCAGCCACACCCAGCTATTGTTAGGCCACATGCACACACTTTGAGTATTTGGAGAGATTTTTAATTTAGCATTTGTAAGCCAAAATCAGGGAGTTGAACAATCAGAGAAAAAGCATAATAGAAACATGTGCACCTCTTCTACATTTTTTTCCCCACCCCTGGATTTGGCTTACAAATACCAATGTAAAATACTCACCAAACCTCAACGTGTGCACATGGCCTTATACTCCATTGCAGTTTGTTCATTCTATTTGCTGTTCCCAATGTTTTGGGACCTCCCCAATTTAAAAAAATAAAACAATAAAAACAATGTTTGCTACCTCCTCCATCTCCTCTTCCACCTACACCACCATGTCCACCTCCACCTCCTCCTCCACTTGGACCTGTGTCTCCTGGTTCAAGATTATCATTATATTATTTTTTAACCCCTTTCCCCCCAAGGTGGTTTGCACGTTAATGACCAGGCCAATTTTTACAATTCTGACCAGTATCAATTTATGAGGTAATAACTCTGAAACACTTCAACGGATCCCACTGATTCTGAGAATGTTTTTTCTTGACATATTGTACTTCATGATAGTGCTAAAATGTCTTTAATACTTCAATATAACTTGTGTTTATTTTTGAGAAAAATGGAAATTTGGCAAAAATTTGGAAATGTTGAGCGGTGAAGAAAGCAAAAAAAATCAATTTTTACCACTAAAATGTTGTTTTAGCTCCAAGTTTTCATTTTTTTAAGGGCTAATAGAAATTTTTTACAACAAACTGAGGTTCACTTTTTTCTGAGGGCGCCAATTTCTTACATGTAATCGGGAAATATTTTTCAGGCACAGTGCAAAGCTCAGAATGGGAAGGAGCGCCATACTAAAGGCAGATTTTATTGTTATGGTTTGCGGGTGCCATGACCCACTGGAAGAGCCCCTGAGTTGCCAGAACAGCAGAACCCCTTCATCAGTGACCATATTTCACAAACTACACCTCTCAATAAATTCATCTAGGAGTGCAGTGATCATGTTGACACCACGGGTGTGTCACAGAACCTTATACTATTGGGTAGTGACAAAAAATAACTACATTTTTACCACCAAAGCTTAGTTTTAGCCCCAGATTTTACATTTTTTCATAAGAAGTGGATAAAAATGGCACCATAATTTGTCTAACAATTTCTACTGAATGTAGCTATACCTCATATGTGGCTGTAGAGTACTGCTTAGCCATACGGAGAGACTCGGGAGGGACAGACTGCAATTTGCCTCCTGGAGTGCAGATTTTCCTAGAATAGTTTGCCGACTCCACATACAGAGCCCCTAATTGCTAGAAGAGCAGAATTCCCCCTCAAGTGACCCCATTTTGGAAACTATAAACTATACTTCTTTGGTAATTTAGCTACAGTTGTAGTGACGATTTTGACTCCATGGGTGTTTTCCAGAAATAAGCAGCAATGAATGTTGCAGAGTGAAAATTGCAAACTACCATTGTAGTGACCAGCATACTGTAGCAGCCAGTACGATGTAGTCATCAGTATGTTATGCTCAGCTCATGCTTCTGTAGACATGCACTCGTAAGTTAGGCGGGCTCTCATCGCTTCAGAAATGCCAAACATGTGGACGCTATATGTGGTTTTAGTACACTGTGGGGCTCAGAAGAGAGGGAGGCATTTTGATTTTGGAGCGCAGAATTTGCTGAATTTCTTTTGAGGGATGAGGAGCCATTTTGTTTTTTCAGAGTGATTCTACTGCCAGTAATGTGGAAGCCCCTTATATTTCCATTAACAGATGACAGACCAGAGTGGGGGATTGCTTTTTTTGTGGATTGAGTTGAGGCTTTTATTGGGAACATTTTACATAAAGTTTGGGATCACATTTATTCGGCAGCAACCATTCACTAAATTGAGGCAGCAGAGCTACTCTGGACTTCGTCTGGCTTCTGTTCAGTGTTATCTTTCTTTTCAGAAGAGCACAAAACTATGGCTAATGGCACTTTTGTGCATTCCTAAAAAGACGGACACCGCCGGATCACAAGTCCTATTGCGTTCAACAGTGCCTCCATCTCACTCATTATAGGCAATCTTCCACCAGGGGTTCCGCCTGCATGACGTATTTCAGAGATTTACATGGAAATCCCAGTGTAAACGCTCAGCACAGATCGCAGGATAAATGTGCACCAAGCCTTACTGCGATCTTTGGGAGGCAGAATGAACAAAACAGCAGGTGAAGAATTGGTTTTATTTTTTACACTGTTCCTCATGCAGTATAAATAATTAAACGACTTTATTCTTCTGGTCAATGCGATTACAGCGATACCAGATTTATGCTTTTTTATGTTTGGCTGCTGTCACACACTAAAAAATGCTTTTTATTAACTAGTTTTTGCATCACCATATTTTGAGAGCTATAATTTTTTATATTTCGGTCCACAGAGTCATATGAAGGTTTTTTTTTGCGGGATGAGTGTTATTGGTTCCATTTTCAGACACATGATGTTTTTTGATTGCTTTCTATTCTTATTTCTGGGAGGCAGAATGAACAAAAAACAGCAATTCAGGAATTGTTTGGGGGGGTTATGTCTTTCCGCATGTGGTAAAATTGATAAGGCGATTTTATTCTTTGGTTCAATATGTTTACAGCGATACCACATTTAGGCTGGTTTCACATTTGTGTTGGGCAGAGCTGCGGAGGGCTGCGTATTTCCTCTGTTATGCCCCACCCACTGCCGTACCTCTTCCGTTCAGCTTTGCCTACGTCTGCATGCGTCCTGCATACCTATCTTTAACATTGGGTATGCAGGCCATGCGGATGTATGCAGATGCATCCGCATGTGTCGTTTTGACGCTGCGCTGAACTGCATCGAATGCAACATGTTGCATTTTGTTGCGGTCGGCGCAGCGTCAAAACGACACATGCGGACACATCCGCATACATCCGCATGGCCTGCATACCCAATGTTAAAGATAGGTATGAAGGACTCATGCAGACATAGGCGGAGCTGGATGGAAGAGGTGCGGCAGTGGGAGGGGCTTAACAGAGGAAGTATGCAGCCCTCCGCATCTGTGCCCAATGCAAATGTGAAACCAGCCTTATATATTTTTTTCTGTTTTGCCAGTTTTACACAATAAAAACTATTTTATAGAAAAAGTTATTATTTTTGCATTGTTTTACTCTGATGGAGCTGAATAATGGCTTGATCTTTTGTGGGACAAGATGATGTTTTCAGTGGTACTATGTTTATTTATGGTATATTCTTCTTTTTGATAGCATTTTATTCCACTTTTTTGTGGTGTGATGATAAAGCATTTTTTGCCTTGTTTTTTATTTATTTTTTTATGGTGTTCACTAAAGGGGTTAGCTAGAACAATTTCATAGGTTGGGTCCTTCCCGATGTGGAGATACCCAAATATACGTACTTTTATTGTTTATATTTTTTTCATACAAATATTTCTTTATGGGTACAAAATATTTTGTTTTTTAACTTTTTTATACTTTTACAGTTTTTTAAATACTTTTTTTTAACTTTCTTTAACTTTTTTACTTTGTCCAACTATGGGCCTTTTATTTTATTTAGGATGATCTTTTGTATAGCATGGGGAGCAAGACGTCCCTATGCAATTGCAGACTGTCAGCGCTGCACTGACAAAGTTGCTGATCATGCTCTGAGCATAATCTAGCAACTTTACTAGCTCTGGTGACCCAAATGTCGTCATGATGACATCGGGTCACCATGGCAAGGATCGCGATGATGTTGCAGGGTCTCTGATCCAAGGACAGTGGGGCTGTCTCCCCTCTGCCTGCTCCTGTAATGCTGTGATCGAGTTCGATCACAGGATTTAGGGGGTTAAAGTGCCGGGAGCGGTGCGGGACCACTCTTGGCACTGAGTACTGGGTGTCAGAATCAGCTGATACCCAGCAGCGATCGCATGCTCACAGCCCGTGTGCGTACAAAATCACTGGGATATATCCATATGTCCCAGGTCACAGGGACGTATGACTACATCTCAAGTGGGAAAAGTGTTAATTCTATATTATTTTAAGTAATTTCTCTATCCACATTTGTTTGCAGGGAAATTGTTTTGCTCTTACCCCCATTTTGCTACCTTTGACAGCCTTCTAGCCCTTACCATGACCATTTCACCGCACTAAAGTTCGAGTCCCCCTTGACTTCTATGGGGTTCGGGTTCAGTTTTGGGTAGAGTTGTAGAACTCAAATTGATCGTCGGACTAAAGTTCATCCACTGGTCTTCACATCCTTAGTTGCCACTTATCGACTCAGCTTCAATCAACATTGAGACAAATGAATGAGAAGCTACTGGGCACGTGACCGTAGGTATGAAAATTGCATACTTATGATGACCACTAAAACTGGCAAGCAGAGTGAAATCATACATGTACGTATTTTGGTCACTGCTGGAAACTTGTAAACTGCATTTCTTGGCCACAATTTTTCAAGTATTGGACAAACATTTGAAAGAGAAAACATGATAAATTCTATAGAAATTGGAGTTACTTGTAATAAATATTTTGTTAGAGACTTGAATGCTAGAAAGAATAAAAATCTCATTGAAGTTGCCCGTGCATTAGTAGTGTATCAAATATCTTCTTTTATAACTGGTAACTGATTTGCACCGAGGTCATATGTGCTGGATGCTGATAAATTCCAACAAGCTAATCTCAACATTAAATATTGCTACAAGAACAAACTTAGGAGGATATTATGCGGCTTACACCACTGATTAAAAGTTAATTAAAAAATGTCAGATTGTAAAACTGGCATCTTGAGCAGATTGTCTACTGTATGATTTATCAAAGGGAGACAAGCGCTTCAGAAATGTTAGAATTAATGCTGTATCCTTCCTTTGTATATGTAGGCAACACTGCCTTTGAGGTGAGTTCTGGGAAAAGATTCAGAGGTTGACACACAAGTATTCAGGGGAATCTGTCATTTTAAGAACTTTCAAAATGAGCTCAACAAACGCATTGTACGGCACAGCTGTTCTGAAGAGATATCACTTTCTGTTTTCTGAGTTTCCATGCAATAGGTATTTATAGACAGCCAATCTTTAAATAAAGTGTTCTTATCACTACAAAAAAATATAAAAAAACAGAAATGACAATTACTTCTTAAGCAGCTGGGGATGTATAATTGATATTATGCAGCCAAAATGTTCAGTGTAATCTGCTTATTTTGCGTCTTTAATCCCTTTGCATCATTTTAGATGTTCTCTGCTCTCATTTGCTGAGTGAGTCTTCTGGTTCTTTGTCTGAGCTGTGCTATGTGCTCTGAGCCAATCAAATGCTTCCCTTTAGCACCTCCTCCTCCCTTTTTCCTGCAGCTGCACATCCCTCTTTTTCCTAAAAACAGAGAGCCTACAGGCATGAAAACATCTAGAAGGTGTGCAAAAAGGAGAAAAAAATTGCACAGTTCACAAATCACACGATTTGAAAGGAGAACGGCACACACCTCGCTATTATTCGGAACCTCCCAGTGCTTCACCAAATTCAAGATTTTCATGAAACTTCAAAGAGAGGAAAGGCAGCACTCTCTGTCCCAAAAGAACACTTTTTATTGCAGAATCATTAAAAAATGGATGCAGGAGAATGCAGATGCAAGAGATGGAAGATGCACATTGATGCTTCAACGGGTGCAAACACAAACTGACATGGGGGAACCTCCCCTTTTCAGGAAACACACCCCATCCATATGTCAATGGTGCACAAGCAACATTAATCACACAATGGCTTTTTGAAAAAAAACACTTCTACATACTATAACAATACTAGCATGTCAGTTTTGTAGTTTTAAATCCAGCAGTCCTTGTAACTTTGTTTTTATAATTCATTAGGCTTCTCTTCTAATAGGTAACTTATTATGGTTACCTTCCTGATCCGAGAGATTAACCCATTCTATCCCTGCAAATTTTAAAACTTCAGAATTAAACTGATGATATTAACATACACGCTTTATGAGTTTTGCGGAATCCTTTCCCGAAATAATTGATTTGAAATGTTGTCTCAGCCTAACGTGTAACGATCTGATCGTTTTGCCAATATAAGAAAAAACTACAGGGACAGTAGACTGCATAAACGGCAAACTGAGTTTTGCATCAGATAAAATCAGAGACGATGTGTGACAGATCTCATTCTCAATGGGTTAGATGTCACATGGTACTTACAAAAAGGACAGCCCCCGCGTTTAAAATTAACGTACAATCTGGATTTTTTAAACCAATTATTTGACTCCAATTTTAAATGATTGTGAATCAATGTATCTTTTAAATTCAAACATCTAAACATCTCCTGTGCGTTATCATTGGTTTTTTTTGCCACAATCTCTAACATTCCTTGTCAGAGCTCAATAATGCCATTTTTTTATAAACGGCTGAACAGATGATGTTATCCAACGGGCCGCACTTGAAATTGAAAATTAACCTTTTTCATTTTTTCTATCCCAATCAGCACCTTTTACAAGTTACCTCTGACATTTGGTTCTAACTCTCCAATTCCTTTTCCAAAAGTAGGGTAGCATAAAAAAAGTGCCAGCAAACCTGTGTTTTAATTATTTTGCCCGTTGTTGAAAACGTACCTCATTGCTGTTCAACATTTTTAAGAGGAGAAATTGAATATAGGGAAGTGATTGTTTAGTGTAACAGGGGTGGGTGGCACTATTAGGGTATGTGCGCAAGGTTTCTGCATCTCTTGGTAGCAAAAACGCTGCCTACTGTTCCAACTGTGCTCATGCTGACATCAGTGAGTTGAACTGAGTTCATTGGCTGTGAACTCTCAGGAACTTTCTGATTGCACAGTAAAAGTGAGAACTTTCTTACGCTCGTGACTTCATTCAGATCAGAGGAATTCACCGATAGATGCTGAGCAGTGCTAACACACGCTGTTCAGTGTCTCTAATAGATGGCAGGCTGTATAGTCACATCATGCAACAAAGCAGCCTGCTATCTAGATGTAGCAGAGCTAGACCCGTTGTGAGACAAATGGATTATTATCTTCTCGGCGGACAGGTAAGGAATATTGTTGCTTATTATTTTAATTCTTTTACAGGAGGTTATGGCTTCTGTGGACTGGGCTATGACGTGAGTTTGGTTTAATTTACCATAGATTAATTAGTGGAGTATGTGTCATTCTTTTAATTAATGGACTATATAGGATTAGTAATGGATAGGCGCCTTAAAGATGCCTCTCCTTACTAACCCGTGGGCTTGATGTCACCGGACATTAAAAATATGACATCAACCCCACAAATATGAACCCCACTTGCCACTACCACAGGGCAAGTGGGAAGAGTCGGCAAAGTGCCCGAATTGGTGCATCTAATAGATGTGCCATTTTTAAGCAGCCGCGGGCTGCTATTTTTAGTCTGGGGTGTTAATATCCATGGCCCCTTACTAGCCTGAGAATACCAGCTCCCAGCTTTCAGCTTTAGCTTGGCTGGTTGTCACAAATGGGGGACCCCCACGCCATTTGTTTATTTATAATTTACTGAAATAATAAAAAAACAGTGTGGACCCCTTTATTCTTGATATCCAGACTTGCTATCACTGTCAGCTGGGGGCTGCAGTCAGCAGCTGTCAGTTTTGCCTGGCTGGTTATCAAAAATACAGGAGAACCCACGTCAATTTTTTTTAAAATTATTTATTTATTGTGCAATTGGTGGATCAATTGATGCCACTTTTCCTGGTGTCTGTCCCTAATATAAGCTGGTTTGGCAGGTTTTGGGTGAATGTGTTGTCTATGTGTTTTTTACCTCCCACTGAATTGAATGGTGTTCAGCTATGTTCGGCGAACATCAGGAAATTTGGTGAACATAGCCGAACCGAACCTTGAAAGGTTCACTCATCTCTAATTTTAATCACCACACTGTTTCCTATTACATGCTTATATAGCACCATTAATCCAACAGCACTTAACCGACATCATCACGGTTCCCTATCAGTATGTCTTTGAAGTGTGCGAGGAAACCCACGCAAACTCCTTGTTGTCCTTGGTGGGATTTAAACCCAGGACCTCAGGGTGGCAAAACTACAGTGCTAACCAATGAACCACTGTTCTGCCTTGCCTGATCTAAATAAAAGTTTGTAAAAATCATAGTCATAGTAATGACTCTCTGTGGGCGGCACCATAATAACACCCCGGCAGCAGGCTCGCTGTCTGGGTGTTATGTTTGACACCAATCTCTCCTTCACCTCCCATATACAATCTCTTGCCCGCTCTTGCCGTCTACACCTAAAGAACATCTCTAGAATCCGCCCTTTTCCCACCATGGAAACAACAAAAGCCCTCACTGTAGCATTGATCCACTCCCGCCTGGACTACAGCAACGCTCTATTACTTGGCCTCCCCATTACTCGACTATCCCCTCTCCAGTCCATCCTTAATGCAGCAGCCAGGGTCATCCATCTGGCTAATCGGTACTCGGACGCATCCGCTCTTCGCCAGTCCTTACACTGGCTGCCCATTCATTATAGGATCCAATTCAAAGTACTGGTTCTCACCCACAAAGCTCTCCACAGTGCAGCACCCCCTTACATCTCCTCCCTCATTTCTATCTATCGGCCTAACCGACTGCTGCGCTCTGCAAACGACTTTCGACTAACCTCTGCACTAATCCGTACCTCCCACTCCCGACTCCAAGACTTCTCTCGCGCTGCGCCAATCCTCTGGAATGCTCTACCCCAAGAAATTAGGACTATCCACAATTTGCATGGTTTCAGGCGCTCCCTCAAAACACATTTTTTCAGAGTGGCCTATCACATTCACTAACCAAAGTCGTTCTATGTTTAAGTGTGTATGTGTAGCCCATTCACTATCTCCATCCATCCCTCACTCCCTCAAGATGGCTGGACCATCATTGTAAATGCACCATTGTATATACACACCTGTACTTTGTATCTCCCCCACCTCATTGTAGATTGTAAGCTCTCACGAGCAGGGTCTGCTTATTTTGCTTTAATTATTGTATTGTTAACGTTGTTACCTATGACTTGTGTTTTGAAACTGTTAAACTGTAAAGCGCTGCGGAATACGTTGGCGCTATATAAATAAAGATTATTATTATTATTATTAAAAAGCAGGTTGCATGGGAATAAACTCCAATATAATCCACTACTTCACTGTGCCTTTTAGAAAAAAAGCTTTTTGTTAGGAGAAGTGGATATTCTGATACAATTCAGTATTTAGTAGAGGTTGGAGCTAAACATTTTAAGAGTCTTTAGCATTTTCAATTAGCCTTTTAGATTTCTGAAGAAATAAGACAGTGTGTCTCATATTTCTTTCTATAACACTTCATCTATGACACTTTAATATAACTGTGTGATTCTATTCTGCCTCCGGTGTACACAGCTTTTATGTCTAAGTGTTTTCAAGTATTCAAGAGGCAACACCATGGATATGGGATACATGGAGAAGTATTAGGATAAGAAATCACATTAGGTTAAAATGGTGATAAAGTAGTCTCTCATTTATAGTTTGTTTTGCTGATTACCTTAGCACTGAGGATTCAGTAGGGAAAATAGCATAATAATTTTCTAATATATTCTGGATGCACATGATATATTCATATTGTCATACTGTTCTATTTACTTGCTAAAGAGCTGGGTAACAGATGGAGACTACAGAGCAAACCATAGTATAACAGACAAAATGATTCAGACAAAATAATGCTGCTGGATACTAAAATCCTCTCTGTATAGTAAATGATTGGGAAGCTCATTAACCAGTAAACATCCATATTTCCTCTTAGTTTTATCCCAAATATTCTAAGTTATTATGCACACACAATTTTTAGACTTTCTCATTGTGTCTCATTTGTAGACTTTCACTAACCCTGTGAATTATTAAGTGCTGCAAAATATTTTGTCGCTATATAAATATAGATTTTCATTATTATTTCATTAGACATTAAAAACTTTCCTGGTCAAGCAATTAAATCAATAAATGTCAGTTGCATTTTTATGGAGGTTTCACTAATATCTGATCTTATTGTTCCTTTGACAATTGAAGGGAACCTGTCACCATTTTTGCTTATAAATTATGCCCTTGACCTTTAAGTTCATGTGAATGGGCCCCTATGTACCTCAGAAAAAGTGTTTTACACTTGTCCCGTACTGCGTGAAAATTACACGGTCCGGTCCGATGGGTGTCTGCAGATTACGATCAACGTCGTCCTGGTCCCTTCAAACGCCACCCTGGTTAAATCAACTGCTACCTCTCCTAATCCATACAGTGCTCAAAGTCTTACAGTGAGACATGCCTGCGCAGGTCTCCGATTCCACTGTGCAGGCGCGTCTCATTGTGCCCTATTGAACAGCCAGTGATTCCACTGCGCAGGCGCAAGACTTTAGAGACTACATGGATGATGGACAGACATGATCCACTTACATGCAGTTAGAAGGGGTGGCATTGAAGAAACTGTGGCTGCATTGGAAGGTACCGGGACTGCATTATTCTCAATCTGGAGACACTCATCGGACTGGACCACACAATTTACATGCAGTGCGGGACAAGTATAAAACACTTTTTTTGAGGTGTGCAGGAGCCCATATGAGGATATATAGAGGGGTTGCAGGAACCCCATTCACATGACCTTGAACGTCATGGGCATAGTTTCTAAGCGAAAAAACTGTTATGAGCATGTAAAATGGAATTACTCATGATAGATTTGACAAAGGTGGTAAGTACTACAACTGAGTCCTGCAATTTCTTTCTTTCGTTGGAATTACTTTACAGAAACAAATTATCAAACACTCCTTTGTCCCAGATATTGTAAACTAATAGTTAGCTAACCTAATTTCTGTCTATCTGTTCCTCGCTCAGTCTGCCTAAAATAATATTTTGTGCACAAGCACTTTGCACCTGTTTTCATATCCCATTTACCTATGGTACAGATCAAGCTAGAATAAATATGAGACTTTTAAAGGAGAAAGGATTATATTGTTCTCTATTTCCTATCTTCTGTTTTTTTTGCTACTATAATTATTATATAAATATTAAAAAGAGTAGAAAAATTTGCATTTTTTAATTCCTTTTCCAACCTCTCTAAGTATTTCAATCTAAATTAAAAAAAAAGTAAAAAAAAAAACAAAGTTATCCAGAAGGTGACATCTTTCCATTGACATTCTGTTAACTGAGGTCCTTGGCAATACATTGTTTAACTTTGTTAGCAATTCTTGCATAAAGCGTTAGAAAAACATGCAAAATTCAAGCCATAAACAGAGAAACAATGTATAAAATGTATTTCTGTTAAGTAATCTATTGTAAATGTTCTGTTCTTGGAGATATGCAAATTCCAAAGTACTTGTTCTAAGCATATAGAAGATACATTAGTACATTCATTGTGAGGAATGAAAAGACATTATTTGTCAAGGGTGGTGAAAAAAAAAAAAGACACTGCACATTGCTGCTATCCATCTCAGAAATGTTAATGCTCAGCATAATGAACCTCAGAACTTTGTGATTTGAGTGTAGATAGTTAGGTTATGAGCAAAACCACTACCAAATATATGAAATAAAAAAGATCCACAATTGTAAAATCCATTCTTATATACAACTAGATGGTGGCCCAATTCTAAGGCATCGGGTATTCTAGAATATGTATATAGTTTATTTATGAAGATTTAAGAATAATGCAATGAATACATGCTGCTGGGGTATATAGAGGCCGCTGCTGGTGGGGTGTACGTGGAGGCCGCCAGTCGGGGTACTGCCGGCTGCGTCACCGCTGACCTCCATGCGGCAAGAAATGACCCGCGACTTGTATACATGCAGTCACATGCTGACTAGATGTGCGCAAGTATACAAGAAATTAAAGTGAGTCTGAAAATGTTTGGTCAGAATGTGGCTGGAAATATGCAAATCGCATTCTTGCAGTCACATGACCGCTTGCTCCTGGTGCCGACATCAGGGAAGTCACAAGTCTGCAGTGACATAGAGTGACTACAGACTTGTACCCTAAGACAAACCCTTTCAAGAGACTCTATCACCAGATTGATGATGCTGATATGAGGGCACCAGTCATAAAGACCCTGATTCTACTGGTTTCATTGGGCTCCTTGGTGTAATTCTCATAAGACAACACTTTATCAGCTGCACTAGGTGCCCAAACAGTAGGAGCCCCGTGCTGGAGTCCACTCTGTTTTCTTGAAGACTTCTGAATCTTTGATATTCATGAACTGCCAGATCCTCTGCTGCTGATTGACAGGTTTACCCCTAAGCACTGAGTAGCTAAAAACTGTCAATCAGCAAAATAAGGGCAGGGGGTAGCCTCTCACTCATAAATACCAGGATTTAGCACTGGACTACCCCTCTGCTGATAACGTCTAATTGTATGGAAGCTACAGCTAAGAAGATAAGCAACACACCAATGGAATAAGGGTCATCACTTCATTCTGCACTTAGATCAGGTGGCAAACGCCTGGAGACAGATCACTTCTAAATATTCCTAAAGAGATTTCCCCAACAAATTACTTTTATTGCATATCGACTAAATTTGCCATCAAAGTGAGATCAATGGGGAATCAACAGATAACAAAAGCTATTCACTGATGCATGATCATTCTATAGGCTTCATACTTGCTTGGTTGGCTATATCCTATTGATGTAGTTGGACAGTGAATGTACATATTTGATCTTTTTGGGGCACTCTGTCTATCTGGGTCATATGTGTCCCATTACTTGGTCCCTCACTGGTCTGACACTGACACATCTAGTTAAGATCTTGCACTGGGTAAATGCAGATATTGTATTTTTCATTTCTGTACATGTCATTGCATTCATTCCTAGTTAGTAGGAATATTATTTTTTAATTTAGATATTCTCCCAGCTTTTTTTTTTTTAATAATTTACTATTAATACTTTTACAGCATTCTATGGCGACTTGCAACTAACTTGATCAAAGAACTCTTAGTCCATGTAAAAAACCCTCAGTTTTTGGATAAAATGTTATAATTCTGAATTAAGAACTCAAAATTTTAAGATAAAAGGTTTTGAATTTTTAGAATTGTGCTACATTATTGTTTTACCATGGCTTTAGGACTCCTCCATGTTGAAATCACACCATAAAGGGTATGCCACACTAAGCAATATCGCTAACGGGATCGCTAAAAAACGTCACTATTTAGCGATCCCGTTAGCGATGTTGCTGTGTGTGGCAGCTTCCGGCGACGAGCTTCCTGCTGGGATCTCGCTCGTCGCCGGAAACGATCTGGACCCTATTCTCGTCGCTGGCGCTCCCGCTGGGTGAGTATACATCGCTGTGTGGCACCTTTTCTTAGCGATTTAGCGGTACTTTTGTACCGCTAAATCGCTAAGAAGATCGCTAACGGCGATAGCGTCGTTAGCAATATCGCTAAATGTGGCACACATTTAGCGATATTAAAACGATCCCGCTAGCGATCTCATTAGTATGCGCCGCTAACGAGATCGTTAGCGGGAGCGTTTAGTGTGGCAGTACCTTAAGTCAGAAAATAAGAAATGTTAGCTATGTAAATTAATTCACTCACCTGGTTATCACACATAGAAGGAAACACACACACTGGTATAGGAACGCATTCCACTTCCTTGATATTTTTCAGAATTTCCAATTAAGTCAGTTTTTTATTTCATGTATTTTTCGTTTCTGTACTCCACTCTGCTTTAAAAAGCGTGAGGCTTTAGAGTTAGCAGTTGAAAATTAAATTACTACTGAAAAGCAACTTCACCCTGGAGAGTCGTTTGCTGACCAAGTATTAAAAATATTGAGCCATAATTCAATCCAAAACTTAATCTACACGTTCAATGCCTCTGCATGACTGCTCACTTCAACAATGATGTTTTCCTTTTTCTGCCTCCTGATACACACAGAGCAGCCACATGCACATTAAAAAGTAGAATATTGGCTGTGTACTTTCAATGTAACTGCTTGCTTTGTGTTTCTGGAAGAGATTTAAAAGATCAATCAATTTCTAGTGAACAAACATAGCGATTTGGTTTGGTGACTGCACTTTTTGGGTGAGACAGTCCTGCTTTACTGCCATAAAAAGCTCAATACATTTCAATTTATGCCATTAGAATGTGTGTTGGAGGCAAGGTCAGTATCCTGACAGAACACTGTGGATTACAAAAACAACTGTGTTGTGTAGATGCACATATTATTATTATTATTATTTTATTATATTATTTGTACTGCTAATATAGCAACATATTCTGCAGTGCTCACATATATTATTATCACTTGCATCATTCCTGTCTCCACTGAGGCTCACAATCTAAATTCCCTTTCTCAATCAATATCTTTTTGAAGTATGTGAGAGAATTTTGAGCACCCATGGGAAACCTACATGGACATGGAGAGAACATACAAAATCCATGCAGATTCTGCCCTCAGACCGATTCTCCCCCAGCATTTAAATGGAACAGTGCAAATCTATTTAACCACCTTACTGACCATTGTACATAGTTAATCCAAAAATAAGTATTTATTTAGACCAAGGGTGTCCTGTCAGGAAAAGTAAATTGCTTCATACGAAAATAAGTAGCTGACTCTGACTCCTCCTTGCACAAAAGTACCACAGAAGTTCCACAGAATTATCAAACTCAATGGTTCACATGATGCTGACTTACCAATACACAGAAGTACCAAACACAATGGATTGGCTGATTCTGACTCCTCCTTTCACAAAAGTACCACAGAAGTACCAAACACAATGGATCGGCTGATTCTGACTCATCCATACACTGAAGCACCACAGACGTACCAAACACAATGGATTGGCTGATTCTGACTCCTCCTTACACAAAAGTACCACAGAAGTACCAAACACAATGGATCGGTTGATTCTGACTCAACCATAAACAGAAGTACCACAGAAGTACCAAGCACAATGGATCGGCTGATTCTGACTCATCCATACACAGAAGTACCACAGAAGTACCAAATACAATGGATCAGCTGATTCTGACTCATCTATACACAGAAGTACCACAGAAGTACCAAACACAATGGTTTGGCTGATTCTGACTCCTCCTTACACAAAAATACCACAGAAGTACCACAGAAGCACAAAACACAATGGATTGGTTGATTCTGACTTATCCATACACAGAAGTACCACAGAAGTACCAAACACAATGGTTCAGCTGATTCTGACTCACCAATACACAGAAGTACTATACACAATGGTTTGGCTGATGCTGATTCTGACTTGTTTCGCTGATGCTGATTCTGACTCCGCCATACACAGAAGTACCAAACACAATGGATCGGCTGATTCTGACTCATCCATACACAGAAGTACCACAGAAGTGCCATACACAATGGTTTGGCTGATTCTGACTCCTCCTTACACAAAAGTAGCACAGAAGTACCAAACACAATGGATTGGGTGATTCTGACTCATCCATACAGTGAAGTACTACAGAAGTACCAAACACAATGGATTGGCTGATTCTGACTCATCCATACACTGAAGTACCACAGAAGTACCATACACAATAGTTTGGCTGATTCTGACTCCTCAATACAAAAAAGCACCACAGAAGTACCAAACACAATGGTTCGACTGATTCTGACTCACCAATATACGAAGTACCATACACAATGATTTGGCTGATTCTGACTCCTTACACAAAAGTAACACAGAAGTACCAAACACAATGGATTGGGTGATTCTGACTCATCCATACAGTGAAGTACTACAGAAGTACCAAACACAATGGATTGGCTGATTCTGACTCATCCATACACTGAAGTACTACAGAAGTACCAAACACAATGGTTCGGCTGATTCTGACTCACCAATATACAGAAGTACCATACACAATGGTTTGGCTGATTCTGATTCTGACTCCTCCATACACAGAAGTACCATACACAATGGTTTGGCTGATTCTGATTCTGACTCCTCCATACACAGAAGTACCATACACAATGGTTTGGCTGATTCTGATTCTGACTCCTCCATACACAGAAGTACCATACACAATGGTTTGGCTGATTCTGATTCTGACTCCTCCATACACAGAAGTACCATACACAATGGTTTGGCTGATTCTGACTCACCAATACACAGAAGTACCATACACAATAGTTTGGCTGATTCTGATTCTGACTCCTCCATACACAGAAGTACCATACACAATAGTTTGGCTGATTCTGACTCCTACATACAAAGAAGCACTTGCATTGCCGAGTGCGCCAGTATTCTCTATGAGAGAGCCGCTACAGCTGCTTATTACACCAAGAACAAAAGGATTGGCAGTTGAAATTGTACATTCCAGATCTTTGTCTCCCTGAGGGGTCAGGAAGCCCCCATAGACATTAGACTATATGTTGGTGTGCTCTGTCGACATTTGTCTAGCATGTATGGGGGGGTCTTTAAAATTCCAAACTTTTTTTCCCAATAATAAAGATATTTTTGCAAGTTTTTGGAGCAGCTAGTGCAAATTTACTTTCCTGGTAAAACATCCTGGTAGGTATCAAAACCAATAAATATGACAAATTAGAAAAAAAAAATTCTTGTGGGACAGATGCATTTTCACAGCACTGTATAGGCAGTCATGTAGCGTTCTAATTTTCTTACCCATTTTCACAGTTTCTGTCCTGCTTAACATTCTTCATTATACAGCAGTCTCCACTGGCTGTTGTCGCATATAATTGGATGGCAGCAGTGACATAGAATGGGTTTCCAGTGCCAGGGCAAGGAAAGTATTGTACTCACTAGTCCAGTATTAATGCCCCCCTGAGTTCTCACTTAAAACAAATAATGTACGATTGAGAAAGTGCTCATGTAAAATGTAGTGATGCCTCCCTGAGTGTCCCCTACAAAAAGTAATAATACTACCTTTACACACAACTTACTCGAGCTACCGATTTCTCTTCTCCGGTCGAGTTCTCTTCTCCAGTGCTACTTACAAGATCTCCTTGAGGTGGCTTTAGGCTTGTGAGCAAAGTTACAATGTGAGCAACACACTCTTGAGGAAACCCATAAAATTAGCATATTGGGTTCAGTGAATAAAAAGGTCTAAATCTCTAAAACCTTAGGACAGATTTAAAAAAACAAAAAATAAATAAATAAAAACAGAATACCTAGGGCAGCAATGGGAATAGAAGAGGAGCAAGAAAGGGATAGTTTTGACTATATGACATATGACAGATCCTCCTTTAATGGGGTTGTTTCAAGAACAAAGTATATTTTAATCAATAGATCTTGGAATAATAATAATGTCCACAATTGGATGTGTTTAATAAAATGTTCCTGTGCTGAGAAAATCTTATAAATGTGTTCCTGCTGTGTACTGTGTAATGACCGTGTCTGACCATACAGGAACGTGGTCTGATCATACCACAGCTCCTGGGCAGGGGGAAAGCAAATGAGTACTTTACATTTATAAGATTATCTCAGCACAGGAACATTTTATTTAAACACTTCCAATTGTGGAAGTTATTATTATTCCACGATCTATTGATTAAAATTAACTTTGTTTATGGGAATACCCACATAAGGGTTAGTAGGAAGATTTGCTATAGTGACATATTGAAAAACACAGCAAAATGGCAAAGATGCTTACCTTCCCAGGCCTCCAAACAAATGCACTGAGTCAAATCAATGTACAATAAATTGTCAACATAAATGAGGCAAGGAGAAGCTTAGGGCAATCTGTCACTATACAGAAATAGCACAAAAAGAGGACTTAAAAATCCTCCAAAAATTCAAAAACACAGCAAAATGGCAGAGATGCTTACCTGCCCAGGCCTCCAGACAAATGCAGAGTGCAGTGGACCCATATAGTTAAGATGGCAGCAACACAGGTGCAAGAATACCGATGAGACAACCGCTGAGAGCCTACCAATCTATGGAGGGGGCAGTTGCTTGGTATATTGATGAACAATGAAGACTTGTATGCGGCGCTGTTCAAACAATAGAAATGCACAGCATCCAGGTTATCAGCCTATTAGTGATGCCCTTCTAGGGTTGGACTGGCCCACCAGAGAACCGGAGAATCCTCCGGTGGGCCCTGGCTTCTCCTTCAGCAGAGTTCTTAGTGCAAACCTTGCAGTTGCTATGGGGTTCTTCAGTGGGAGAGAAAGGTGGGCACTCAAATTCAAATCCTCCGGTGGGCCCAATGTCCTTCAGCCTGACACTGCGCCCTTCTATTAGATCAGGCGGACTGCCAAGCGCTATCCAAATGCATCCCATGTGAACAGACACCACAGTTTACAAGACTGAATGGGCCCAACTGCACCCTGAAAAAAATTGCAAAAACACATATAAAAATATATATTAGTTAATATTTTGGCCAAAATACGCAAGCTCGTAACCCACGTCACGGGTCCTCACACTTACGAGTCCTAACACTAAACAGAAATAGCACAAAAAGAGGACTTAAAAATCCTCCAAAAATTCAAATACACAGCAAAATTGCAGAGATGCTTACCTGCCCAGGCCTCCAAACAAATGCACTATCAAGGTGCAGTGGAGCCATATAGTTAACATGGCGGCAACACAGGTGCAAGAATACCAATGAGACAACCGCTCACAGCCTACCAATCTATGGAGAGGGCAATTGATTGGTATCTGTTTCGAAAGGAAGCGGAGGCTCAGGTGGTGAATTTCACATTCATTATTTATTGAAATATTTGTGGAACCTCAAGACCACGATCCGGGGGGCTCTGAAGGGGGCATGACTAAGTGAACCACAGACACCCGTAGTAAGTCCCCTCGAACACGGTCAGAATGGAATGTCTGGGAAACACAGGTACTACCTCCAGTTAGACCCTGGACACGTGGCAGCTGTCCCAGCGGGACAGTCATATAAACAAGTTTAACAGGTATGATGGAGCTGACTGGCGGATTCTGGGTACACGGGTATAAGCTGGCACTGGCGTTGTCCAGAAGTTCGGATGGCTGAGTAGCAGAACGGGACGGAACTGGCATAGACAGTACAGATGTTGTCCTGGACAGCCTGTTAACAGGTAACTGACTGTAATTACCCTGTCAGCCCCAACGCGGCTGAGCAGAGTAACTCACCCTCCAATACACAGGAGCCCGAGGTCTGTTGTCACGGAGGGGTATGGGTGGATAAGGCCTAAGAAGAGTGGTACGTCAGCTGTGAGGTACTGGGAGCAACAGGACCTGCCGTCACATGACCATGAGTCAAAGGAGTGAGTGGAGCTACTGCGGTACAGAAGAACAAACAGAGAATGGTCAAGACATAGCCTAGAGGTCATACACAGAGAGGGCAGCGCAGTACAAGAGGGATGGGCAGAGAATTGTCAGGACATAGCCAAGAGGTCATACACAGAGAGGGCAGCGCAGTACAGGAGGGGCAGGCTGAACTCTTAATGGGGACAAAGCCAAATCAGAACCGAACAGACACAAAGAAGCACAGGCACAAAGCACAGGCACAAGCACAACAGGGTCACACACACTCGGCCAAGGGTCATAAGCGACAATGAATGGCCCCACAATGATGCTATAAGAAGCCTCCCAGAATCCCAGAGTGAGGCCATCCAGATTAACCCTTAACCTACCTTTTCCCACAAACTCAGCAATCCATGACACTGACAGTCTGCGGAGACAAACAGTGTAAGTGGAGCACTTGGCAGAACACTGCAGAAACACAGGCACAACAACAGCAGAACCGGAAGCTAACAACAGAAGATACTTGTTGCTCCAGCTCCCTCCCTATGGTGGAGGGGCCAGAAATAGAAATCAGTACCACGCCATTGGTCAGAGACATTTTTGAAAAATGCGTGCTGTGTCTTTAAGAGACCGGGAGCACATGTGCGTGTGACCTATGCACTCTCCCCGGGGACCTACTGGCAGCACACCAGGAAGCAGAGAGGATGGAAGGAGCAGAGCTACAGCAGGACGGCGCGAGGCCGGCACAGAGCAGAAGTCCTGACGGAGACCCCGCTGAGGTATTGGAACGGGAGCAGGTGAAACAGGGCCAGGACCGAGTCTAACAGTATCCAAATGCATCCCATGTGAACAGACACCACAGTTCGGTATTGTAAACTGTGGTGTCTGTTCACATGAGATGCATTTGAATAGTGCTGGGCAGTCCGCCTGATCTAATAGAAGGGCGTCCCTAAAAGGCTGATAACCTTGATACTGTGCATTTCCATTGTGTGAACACCACCGCAAACAAGTCTTATATCAGGACCCCTGCTGCAGACATGCAGCAGGAGTAAGCGCACAGATACCAAGGGGTCAGGGAGTGTGAGAGGAGAGCTGCTGTGAGCTTACCTGCAGCAGAGCAGGACCTGAAGCACGTGACCACCAGGGGAGTGGCCGGGGGCAGACTGAGGCACCGAGTAGCGGCGGAGACCGGCGATGCCAGAGAGTAGTCAGAACATGCCGAAGTCAAGCAGGGAGGTCGATGAGATCCAAAAGGGTTAAACGCAGAGAGTGGTCAAGACATAGCCAAATGTCAGGAAGCCGAAGTTAGCGGTACAGTATAAATGGGGCAGATGGGTGGGAAGTCAGAGTAAATAAGCCAAAGGTCAGAGCCAGAATAGACAGTAAGCACAGAGTCACAAGGCAAGGCACAGAACGAGAAAATAGACCGGGTCATACACTGAGAGGCAATTGGACAAAACAGCATGCAAGCACACCAGGGGGTCAGACACACAGCCAGGAATGAATGTATAACTGACAAAGAACCCCAGACGGGGGCGGGTATATATAGCCCTCCTTAATCCAAAAGGAGGCCATACAAAATTAACCCTGAGAGGACGAGATAAGAAATCCCGTCCACAGCCATCACAGAGACCATAAAAAATTAACCCTCAGAGAACGGGACAAGAAATCCCATCCACAGCCATGACATCTTCATTGTGCATCAATATACCAAGCAACTGCCCCTTCCATAGATTGGTAGGCTGTGAGCGGTTGTCTCATCGGTATTCTTGCACCTGTGTTGCCGCCATCTTAACTATATGGGTCCACTGCACTCTGATAGTGCATTTGTTTGGAGGCCTGGGCAGGTAAGCATCTCTGCCATTTTGCTGTGTTTTTGAATTTTTGGAGGATTTTTAAGTCCTCTTTTTGTGCTATTTCTGTATAGTGACAGATTGCCCTAAGCTTCTCCTTGCCTCATTTATGTTGACAATTTATTGTACATTGATTTGACTACAACATTGTAGGAGAGCGGATAAAGTTCTAGAAGAATCATGATTTCTTGTGTGAAAGTTAATCAATCCATTTATATATTTATTTACAATCATGTGGCTGCACAAAAGAAATATCAGTGTTTTGTATTAAGGTAAAATACTGTACTTTCCATACATAGTTCTTGGATACATTACTTTTTTTTATATAGAATTACAGTTTTGCTTTATTATGACAATGTTTCAGCTTGCCTCTTTGTTCCTCCATGTACAAGTGTTTCTGGCTGGTTGAGTCTTATTATGACTGGCAAGCTCATATAATCAATTTTTACCATATCTCATGGAAAGAAGAATCAATCACTTTGATATTTTTCAAGCTAGTCACAATAATAAAAATTCAAAAGTTCATGCTTTTCTATTATTACTGCTCTCTGTAGGCTTTGGCTCTTGTCATGAAACAATTTAAAATAATGCTATCGTATCAAGCAACTGCTCCCTATGTGGAATATGGCATTGTGAGCTATTTAAAGAGTTCCTATCTATTAGCTTAACAGCCTCCTCTTACCAGGAATCCTTTGTATTCCAATGCGTAAGCATAGCTAATGGGTTTAATGTTTAGTATAGTAAGAAGGGTACAGTGTGTGTTTGGCATTTTAAGTTTATTTTAACAACATACCCCATTCTGAACCTACAGTACTTGAGAACATATTTCATGCATAACAGCATCTTACTGTATTTTTTGCATGTATTTTTTAAAGTGAACTTCCACATATCTGTTATGTTGTTCTTAAGTTCTGAGAATGCTAATTTCTTAATAAATTATCATAGTGGTCAAGGTTAAATTTTCCTGCTATTTTTTTGTATCTGCATGTGCCATTTAGGTCACGTTCACACGTTCAGTATTTTGTCAGTATTTTACATCAGTGTTTGTAAGACAAAATTAGGACTGGAACAATCAGAGAAAATGTATTATAGAAACACGTCACCACTTCTGTATTTATCACCCACTCCTGATTTTGGCTTACAAATGCTGATGTAAAATCCTGACCAAATACAGAATGAGGCCTTAGGGGAAGTTTAAATTTAGCGAACAGCAATATTTGTTTTCCTTTCTTCCCACAAATCAACATTACATATAAAAATAAGAAACTTTGTAATGTATCTTATCAAGGAAATCTGCTTCTATTTCCTCCTGGACTGGTGCTTCATTCCCAATATTCTCAATTTCAGAGTAAAATGTGTCTGTGAAGACATTCTGATTACTAAGATAAGAAATGGCAGTTGGTGTTCATAAAATTCTATGGAGGGGGATGAGGAGGGAGGAGTAAGGAGTAGTTAGAGACAATACACAGACATTCTGGTTTGGGTTCTCCTGAAACGACAGTTGCACTTCATGGCAAAACTAAACAACAAGGGAAAGTACCTATTATTATGAGTGTAAGATACAAGTGCACATGGACATTGTGACCATTAACAAACAAATATAACTATACTATAAACATAATACATAGACACACTGCAGTAGAATCATAAAATCATAAAATACTAGAGTTGGAAAGGACCTCCAGGATCATCGTGTCCAACCCCCTGCTCAATGCAGAATTCACGAAACCATCTCAGACACATGTCTGTCCAACTTCTCTTTGAAGACTTCCATTGAAGGAGAACTCACCACCTCTCGTGGCAGCCTGTTCCACTCATTGATGATCCTCACTGTCAAAAACTTTTTATAATGTCTAATCTGTATCTTCTTCCTTTCAGTTTCTTTCCGTTGCTTCTTGTGTTTCCATGTGCAGCAAGTAAATAGTAAAACAGGTAAACTTAGGGCACTCAGTTGACATTTTTGTGATCAAATAGGTGTAACTCTAGTGACTCACTATGTGTCATCCAGTCCTCACAATAGACTAGGGCAGAGCAGAACTAGTAGTTTTGGGGATGTTCCTGTCCCCTCCCTTGGCTGTGCACCGTTATGTACTCAGCCTTCCACACTGAGGTTTTAAACAGTCAGGCACTGGTCTTGCTCTGCCCCATCTATTTGAAGACCTGAATGGCACATAGCGAGATTAGCTACTATATTTAGGGACCATCCTGATTGGGTACAACTTAGCAGTAGAATAGCTTTTATGCATTTTTAATAAAAAAAGAGAGTATACAGACATTACAGCATGGGATCACAGCTGATTCTTTTTGTGAGGTAAAACTTTTCATTTCATTGCTTGTTTTAAAGCAATGTTTTACCCCAGAGAAAGAATCAGCTGTGATCCTATGCTGTCCTGTCTGTATACACTCTTTTGCTCTCCCCCGCCCGGGAGCTGTGGTATGATCAGACCATGTCCCTGTACAGTCAGACACAGCCATTACACAGTACACAGCAGGGGCACATTTATAAGATTATCTCAGCTCAGGGACATTTTTTTAAACACATCCAGTTGTGAAACTTTTTTTTATTCAAAGATCTATTAATGAAAAGTTTGATTACATTTAACTTTGTTAATGGGAAAACCCCTTTAAATCCCTTAGCCACGCATCTTTCCGACATAATGTTTAAATTGCGAGTTATGCATGATATTTCCCCATTCCCATGAAACTGGTTTGGGACATAGACAGGTAAAACATTAAGTGGTTATGTACTATCCATATTGAAAGGTACGCCTTGACTTGGTTGGATGGCTTTTGCACTCTTCAATCAAAAGACGCTAACCAAGCACCTTATGTTTTTAACGTTTACAGAATTCATGCATTCATTCGTTCATTAGTTGGAGTGTGCTGATGCACCGTATATTTATAGAATGGAGAAGATAGAGACATTTTTTCTCTATCTTCTCCTCATCTGAGAGAATTGGATTACACTATGCTCACACACTGATTAAGCTATGGTAGACTGCGCCTGCCCTTAGGTTAAAATAACTGGATAACCAAAACCACACCCATAAGTTAGAACCAGAAAAAGACAAACAAATGTATATGTAACCAGACTATCTGAAGAGGCCAGCTTCCTAGGCAAGGACCACACGTTTAGAACTTGCAAATGCTGCTCTGAAACTGGCCATAGAGATCCAACCAGGTTCATTGCCACTCCAATTGGATGATTACCAATGCCTTAGACTACTGTATATTGAGAACTTGGCATCTATTTTATGGATATTCCATTAAAAGCTGTTGAAAAAGTTCTATTAGATGTAGTGATGAGCAAATTTATTTGCTTAAAATTGAATTTTTCTTAAATGTTACAAAATGTATATTCTTCAGAACATGCTCTTTTTGAAACTCACTTGGCGCAAAATCAGAAAAATGTCAGTCAGCTGTGGCTGCTATTTTGCCAAACTGTAGAAGGCTGGCAAAAGGCTAAAAAAAATATTTCTATCACAGCCCCTCCAGCCCACTGTCCAGTCTTTGTAGTCTGTCCCTATCAGCCTGCTTTACTCTGTGATGGGGCTTCTGATGCCGAAAAGGCCGCTGACATCACTGTTTGCCTATCTGTCGCAGCACACATTGTGTTATCACAACATAATGACCTAAGAATTGTCAGCACCTTGGGGACTCGCACGGCACCCAGTGCTGTCAGAGACCTGGTAGGCTTAGGAAGCCCTGACATAGAGTGAAGCAGGTCAAAGAGGAAGTAAAAAAAGTGGAGGTGCAGCGGACTGAACAGCAGGCTGCAGGGGCCACTGTAAATGTGGGCGGTGAGATGAATATTTTTTTTTCATTCTATGTTTATAATGCTCTTGGGTCTGGAGAGACTATAGAGCATACTAAGGAAAATTTAACGTTCAATCCAAAGTTAATAACTTCGATGCAAATCAAATTTATTTGTTCAGTTTGTTGCAAGTTGCCAAATTGGTATCTTGGTACATTAATTTCTAGTTTGATTGATACCATTATAGTCCATGGGTGATGGTTCTACTTTAAGGCATCCGTCAGATCCCTAATTTATTGTAAATGTTGCAGAGCTTTTGTTTAATGAATTAAAAAGACTTGTGAATGTCCCTTGGAATTCTTCAGTTTTTAGCTTCATTTATTTCTTACCTTTCATTAACCTTTTTTTAATTGCAGATTTTTGAACCATAACTTTTCACACTTTTTATCTTTGTCCTCATATTTGGAAGTGTAAAAATAAGAAATAATTTCTTTTTCCAACTTAAAGTAACACATTTAAACCAGAACACGCATTTAGTGGTGAATGCATTTAGAACTTCTCTATTTCACATTCTTTAATTAAAGAAATATATCTTCCTTTCCTTCTGCCACTGCAGGATTCCCTAATCACAAATGAAGATTGTGGAGCACAGGGCTCCGTATCATGGATAATGATATGTGCTTTATTGCTCTGTGCAATGTAACTTATCTAGATCACTTTTACCATAGTCCTCAATTTCCACATCCAAAAAATACTGGGTGTTAAAAATGTATGATACCAGCAAAACTAATTACAGGACATACACAGAAGTAGTGTCAAATAATAATAATAATAATAATAATAATAATAATTTTATTTCTATAGCGCCAACATATTCCACAGCACTTTACATTATGGAGGGGACTTGTACAGAAAATAGACATTACAGCATAACAATAAACACAGATCAAAGTAGATACCAAGAGGAATGAGGGCCCTGCTCGCCAGCTTACAATCTATGAGGAAAAGGGGAGACACGAAAGGTGGATGGTAACAATTGCTTTTATTGTTTGGACCAGCCATAGTGTAAGAATCGGGTGTTCATGTGGCTGCATGAACCAGTTAACAGTCTAAATATGTAACAGTACAGACACAGAGAGCTATTAAATGCATAAAGCATATGAGAACATGATGCGAGGAACCTGGTTATGGTAAAACATTTTGAATGAGCCACACAGGGATAAAATTTTGAATGAGCAAATAATAATTATCTATGCTAATTCTTTGTGCAAATGGGAATGGCCTAAATTGTATCAATTCTTTGATGCAAAATTCTGGGCAAGGTAAGTCAAGTAATAGGTGATATAAAGTTACACCAAAGTGTTCATCAATGTACTTAATTTTTTAAGTCACAGTGATACATTTCATGAATTTAATACATCTCATCTAAGTTTAATAAGCCTATAAATGAAACGGGTATAGTAAATCTGCTCCTTTGTGTCCAGACTAAGGGCTCGTGAACATTACCGTATTTTAAGTCCAAGTACCATGGGGCCATGCACATGTCCAATTTTATCCTTGGACAAAGTCTGCCTGAGAAAAATTTGCAGCATGCCCCCAAGTTTGATCCAATATTCAGATCACACTTGGTCATGCAAGTCAATGAGTCTATGAAAAACATTGGACCGCATTCGAATGACATCTAAGTACAGTCCAATTTCCACAGAGTAACAGAATGCAGATGTTGGATACATTTTTTTCTCCATCTTCTCCTCATCCTATAGAATCTGAGAACACTATCCTCACACTCTAATTAGAGTTTAAGCAGAATATGAAATGCACAATCGATCTGATTACAGTGGCACATACAATATGATGCTTTTGGCATACCTTTAGACTTTCCAGTCTAACTTTGCACTAACTGTAGACCAAAATGGTGTGATTTGGTGAATTTTTCAGATACAATCTCTTACTTTAAGCCATGTCCGAATGCTATTCGACAAAACATCAAATCACACTCAGACCAATGTTAGTCTATGGGGTCATGCACAGGATCTTGGCTGTGGAGTGACAACCCATCTTGTTAGATTTGGAGCAAAAAGTGTATAAAACAATTATAACTTTAAGAAAGGTCATCAATATGAGATTGGTGAGGATACAATGCCCATCACTCCCACCAATCAGCTGTTATTAGGTCAGGCAGCAACTTGATGTAAACATATTGAATGAACATTGAACATGTAGGAACTGATCTGAAATACTTTGCAGAGGCTATTACACATTGAATGGAGCTGAGCAGTGCAGTTCTAGCATGTGCTTACATCCAGCCGCTACCGGACTTTACGACAGCTTGTTGGTAGAAATTCTGGTCTTTGAAATGATCTAATATCCAATCGTAATGATTCATAATCAAAATCCAGAAAGTGGACAACTGTGATAAACCAAATGCATGCCAGAAGCCTGAGTCAATGCAAGCCAACAATAATGGCAATAGTAGTACCTCAGTCCCATTGTGTGAAAAGTATGATTACCTGCTGAATTCTGTAATAACTAGTGTTGAGCGATACTGCTCGGTATCGAAAAAT
>VIAB01012491.1:62981-74244 GCA_009801035.1 Oophaga pumilio
GGCTCAGTGCCGAGTACCCCAAAGCCCTGCTACGTGCGACTCATATAATGTCCCCATTTTAAGCACTAAACTGTATAATGGCCAACACGTTAGCCTCCAAACTGTATAATTGCCCCTACATTAGCTCCCAAACTGTATAATGGCCCCTATATTAGCCTCCACACTGTACAATGCCCCCCTCATTAGCCTCTAAACTGTATAATGGCAGCTGTATTGATCCTCAGACTGTATAATGGCCCCCATATTAGCTTCCACGCTGTATAATGGCCCACATAATTGTGCCCAGACTGTGATGTGATGTAATGACACCTGCATTAGCTCTCACACTGTATAATGGGCCCCACATTAGCTCCCACACTGTATAATGAGTGCCACATTAGCTCCTATACTGTATAATGGATCACACATTAGCTCTCACCCTATATTATGACCCTGCATTAGTTCCAACACTGTATAATGGGCCCCACTTTGCTGTATAATGGGCCCCACATTAGCTCCCACACTGTATAATGAGTGCCACATTAGCTCCTATACTGTATAACGGACCCCACATTAGCTCCCACATTGTATAATGGGCCTCACATTAGCTCCCACAGTGTATAATGGGCCCCACTTTTGCTCTTATACTAAATAATGGTATGTACTACAGAAATATGAATGCATTAGGGATTTTCAGAATAGGAGTTTTTTTTTAAGACAAATGGTGAACAGGTTTATTTGCTCAATAATTTGTAATGGGTCAATGAACTGGAGTGCCATTTTTTCGCAACGAATCTTCAAATGGATGTTTTTAGTGGAGAGCCATACCTTTTCTGTGGGAGTGATGTTGGGATCAGTTTATACCTTATAACTATGCCCTGTGGTGTAAAATAGCCAAGGCCAAACTATACCCCTCCAGGCCACTATGTACAGTACACCTCTATTTTATGAGACCTTCTAAATGAGATAGATTTTAGATGTCATTTTTTTAATAACTTAAAATTGGCTTCCACATAGTGGGAAGGTATTTGTGTAGTTAATCACATGAGGAAGATTGAGCTTACAATACAATATGACTGAAAACTGACAACAGACATTATATCTGAGATTACACGTGTCACGGTGTGACTCGACACAATGGGTGGTTGGTCAGCGAACGGTGCAACACACAAACAACGGGATGGTATTGGGAAGGAAGGCCCTACCGATAGCGAATGAGGGATGGTCACCACCTGAGCTCAAACCTGAGCTTGTCCCTGCACTCCCGTAACGCCCTATGTGGGTCCTTTCCCCCACCGCCGTCAGGATACCTGGCACTGCCATGGCTAGTGTACTGGCCGGCATGGGGCACTAGCCTAGCCACTACAGATTATACACACAGGAGAGAGTGACAAACACGAAAGGGACGGGGAAATAAACACTTAGCTACAACTCTGCTACAAAGCACTGCACAGCCGAAGAAAGGCATCAGGACCACAAACTCCACAAAACCAGCAGATTCACCACTGCAACCAGAGAGCTCCTTTCTCCAATCTTTTTCTTTCATACTCAGACACTCAAATCCAGAAAATCACCTTGCCTGATTAGGCAAGATTTATTTAGCAAATTATGGTGGAAAATAAGTATTTGGTTAACTAAAAACATGCAAGATTTCTGGCTCTCACAGACCTGTACTTCTGCTTTAAGAGGCTCCTCTGTCCTCCACTCATTACCTGTAGTAATGGCACCTGTTTGAACTTGTTATCAGTATAAAAGACACCTGTCCACAACCTCAAACAGTCACACTCCAAACTCCACTATGGTGAAGACCAAAGATTTGTCGAAGGACACCAGAAACAAAATTGGAGCCCTGCACCAGTCTGGGAAGACTGAATCTGCAATAGGCAAGCAGCTTGGTGTGATGAAATCAACTGTGGGAGCAATAATAAGAAAATGGAAGACATACAAGATCACTGATAATCTCCCTCGATCAGGAGCTCCACGCAAGATCTCACCCCATAGGGTCAAAATGATCACAAGAATGGTGAGCAAAAATCCCAGAACCACACGGGTGGACCTAGTGAATGACCTGCATAGAGCTGGGACCAGCATAACAAAGGCTACCATCAGTAACACACTACACCACCAGGGACTCAAATCCTGCAGTGCCAGACGTGTCCCCCTGCCTACGCTACATGTCCAGACCCGTCTGAAGTTTGCTAGAGAGCATTTGGATTATCCAGAAGAGTATTGGGAGAATGTCATATGGTCTGATGACACCAAAGTAGAACTGTTTGGTAGAAACAAAATTTGTGTTTAAGTTAACGATAATCCAATAATTAAAGCAAAAATAATGATGACCGATGCTGCATGTAAGAGCTTACAATGTACAATCAGGAGGGGGTGACACAAAGTACAAGTGCTTATTTCCAATGATGGTCCAGCGCATGAGGAAATGGGGTGTAGATAAAGGCTGCATTAGGTAGCTATCAGAGAATATTTGTAATGCTTTTGGGGGCGGTGGAGCTAGATGGCAAATTTTTTTCAGAGTAGTTGAGAACTGGCTATATATAAAAAGACTTTGATTAGGGAACATTATAGGCTGCTCTAAACAGATGTGTTTTTAGGGAGCACCTAAAACTGTGTAAGTTGTGGTTAGTCCTAATTTCTTGGGGTAGAAAAGGGAAGAAGTGAGTTATCTAGGTAGTTGATTGAACAGAGACAGGTGGGGAAGTCACTGCTCCACAAGTCTTGGAATCTCCAAGGCTTTCAGGGTGCTTGGGGATGGAGAACTAAACAAATACACACCATAAAATGGAGAACTAAACTACTAGACAACAGGGGTTGGAGAACTAAACTACAAAACACCTAAGGTTGGATAACTAAACCACTACACACCATAAGATGGAGAACGAAACTACTAGACAACAGGGGTTGTAGAAATAAACTACTAAATACCTAGGGTTGGATAACTAATCCACAACACACCAAAAGATGGAGAACTAAACTAGTAGACAACAGGGGTCAGAGAACTAAACTACTAGACACCAAGGTGTCACTAGACAGCAAATCTTGGAATTCCCAAGGCTTGCGTGACAAACCTCCGTATCTACCTCTTCCCCCACTGCTTTTGCCTCCTCCACCTCCTGTAGGGCCTCCACCTGCACCCTCAACCTCTCCCTTAATGAAAAACGCCTTCCAACAGTGCAGAGAGAATCCCCCCACCTCTGTACTGCACAGCCATGGAAAACTGAAATCAGGCAGTGTTTAAATTAATATACATTGGAGATCGCAGTGACACAGCTCAAGGATTGTGAAAGGGCCGAGTTTGAGCAATGGCTGTCTCTCTTGAACCTGGAGTCAGGGAAGGCTATGTGCAATAATGGTGGCGGACCTAAGCTGAGGCAACCTCACACACTTGCCTTGCATGAGTCATTTCCTCAACCTTGTGGTACAGCAATTTCTGCGCTACTATTTTAGCCTTGATGCACTGCTGCAGAAAGCACAGTCAGTGTTTGCTCATTTCTGGCATCCACATCCACACACCCGTGTGTCATGGACTTGTATCACTACAGAGGTCTTTCAGGCTACCTTTTAGCCGATCGATATGTGTAACAGGCTGGGTGGTGGAACCACTGTGCCGGAGCCCAATTAAGACCTGGAGGGGAGTGAGTAGGAGCCTCACCCAATCTGACCATGGATATGCAGCAGCATACGATGCGCTATTAAAGCAAACAATTTAGATTTTCAAATGTGGACTCCTGGACGGAGAAAAAATATGAGCACAAAATTATTAGATACTGCAATTTGCCCTGCTTTCTGGAGCATGCTATTAGAACAAATAATTTAGATTCTCAAATGTGGAACTCCTGGCTCAAGCACAATATTAGCAGCACAAACGAGTTATATGCTCAAATGCGTCCTAGTGTCTCTGGACCACACAATTAGCAAAAATGATTGATGGAAGGTCGATTTCACGGCCACACAGGATCTTATGTATCTGAACTATATGACTGACAATCAACCACCTATCTAACTATCTGACTATCCAGTAGCAGCAGCAGGAGCTACCTCTCTGCGCTGTTACATTGAGAAAATGGCAACAAAACAACTTCTCCGATCTTTATATTGAGAGGATCATGTGACTTCAGCAGCCAATGACACAAGCCCTTGTGTCTGAAAGTTGGGGATTAGCTGCGAAGTTAAGAAAAAAAAAGTCTGCCGCTCCTCTAACCTCTCCCCACTTCCTCCCCTCATTAAACACGTACCCCCTTCTCATCATACAGCACCACTATCCTAGCCAAAGTCCTAACAAAAGCATTAGTGTAATGAACTTTGGCTGAATTTTCATGATTTTTAAGAAAAATGCGAACACGAATCCAAATTTGAAATTGGCGAACGTTTTCATAACAAGTTCGCTCACCTCTAGTCACCATTCCTCAAGACCAATTTTTATGGTTAAGTGTTCACATTTACCAATGGAATAATTCTGGTCTGCTGGAGAAAATTTCCTGGAGAATAATGCACAGGGATAATTTTACCCTATAGGAATTTTGCAAGACTATTGCTTCTACACCAATAGCAGAGGTCTCCACTTCAAGGAAGAATGGTCTGTCTACTGGTCCCGGGTACATGACTGGCGCTGTAGAAAAACAAGACTTAAGTTCTTGAAAGGTTTAAACAGCAGTTTCTGACCAGTTCCAAGAATTACCACCCTTCCAAATTAGGGCCGTCAGAGAAGCAACCACTTGATAATAATTTTTAATAAGCTGGCGTAGTAATTAGGAAAGCCAATGAATCTTTGGAGAACCATGAGACTGACTGGCTGTAGCCAATCCAATATGGTAGAAACTTTCTCTGGGTTCATATGAAGATCACCTGAGGAGATAATATAGCCGAGGAATTGCAATTCTTGTTGCTCAAACAGACAGTTCTCCTTTTTGATAATACATTAAATCTGTGATGGCAAATATCGCATATAAGGAAGAGATGTATGACTACAATAAAACATATAATAGATCCAATATTCCTGAATTAATTTAAGGGAAATTGGTTTACTAGAGAAGGACTTTATGAGATATGCAAATTGTGGACAATGCTAGCTGCATATGAATGCTATTGCACTAGCATTTACTATTAACTAATCCTTTCAGTGGTTTACATATACCGTACTTACACACATTTCTTTGTCCTACAAGTTTGAACAATCCATACAGGAGTGGTTTGCCCCTATATGAGGTATCCTTGTCTTAAATGATATTATTGCATTTTTTACATGTATGTATTCCAAATAATATTTTGAAGTTTCAGGCTATGTGCCCACGTTGTAGAACTCCCTGCCATTAGTAAAACGCATACGGAATTCGTATGCGTTTTCCCGTCAAACACAAGCATTTTGCAAGCGTTTTTAGCTTGCAGAATGCTTGCGCTTTTCCAAGCGGTTGGAAGCATCGCTTGGAAAAGTGATTGACAGGTTGGTCACACTTGTCAAGCATAGTGCTCGACAAGTGTGAGCAACTTTTTACTATTGATGCTGCCTATGCAGCAGATAGAATGTTAAAAATAATAAAAATAAATAAAAAATATGGATATACTTACCCTCTGTCGGTCCTCTCAGCGACCGCAACATCATCTGGGGTGATTCTCGCAATGCATCCCTGGGAACAGAAGTTGCTGGCAGCGTCACGTGCACCGCTTAGGACTCCGGGGGCCAACAGAGGATAAGTATATCCATATTTTTTATTTTATTTCTATTTTTTACAGGAATATGGTACCCAGGGCCTGGAGGAGAGTCTCCAATCCATCCAGACCCTGGGTACCATCCGCACATGAAGCACTCACTTTATGCACTGTGAGCATAGCCACATGCGTAAAGTGAGCGTTTCAATGCAATCTTATGGTGGCAGAATCGCCGTTTTTCCGCCAAATTAATGAACATGCTGCATATTTTACCGCAATGCGATTACGCTCCGGAAAAATACCCAGCATGAGCACAGCAATTGCAGAATCCCATAGGATTGCATGGGATGCATTTTGTTAGCTCTTTTTAAGTATTTACGCAGTGGAAAAAAGTGGCAAAAATGCTTAAAGAACGCAACGTGGGCACACAGCTTCATTGTAGTTATAGATCTCTTCCATATCTGCAATATTTGATATCAAAGATTGAATGTATTGTTGTCATATGAAATAGAAGTGCTATGCTTTATTTTGGAACATAAAGTAATAATTTCTCCTACTTGAAATAGAGGTGGTTTTGTCGCAGTCTCATTAGAATGGAGTGGACCTAAAGGTGATGAAAGTCCAAGTCTCTGGAAAAGATTAGGATGTCGTCCAGACACACTGATACATACTGATATGGGACATCACAAAATATCTCATTCACGAAGTGCTGCAAGACAGCTGGTGCATTACAAAAGCCGAGGCCAGCACTAGATATTCATAGTAACCATCAAGGGTGTTGAACGCTGTCATCCATTCATCTCCCTCTTTGATGTGGATTACGTTATAAGCGCCATGCAGGTCTAATTTAGTGAAGACGGTACCACCTTTAATCCTGTCAAATAGCTCAGAGATGAGGGACAATGGATAACAATATGTCAGAGTGATTTTATTCAAGCCCAGATAATCTAGAAACAGTCTCATAGATCCATCTTTATTTTTAATGGAGAAGAAACCTGCACTGACTGAGGATGAAGATTTTGGGATGAATCCCTTCTCTAGATTCTATTTAATGTAGGCAAACATTGCCTCAGTCTCTGGGAGAGATAGAGGATAAATTCTCCCTTTGAGTGGTTCCATGCCTGAAAGAAGGGGAATGATGCAGTCACATGGCCGTCGAGATGGTAGTGTCTCAGCTGTCTAGTTGGAGAAAATATTTGTGAAGTCCTGATAAGGTGCACGCAAATTAGAGGCTGTGGATACAGAGCAGAGTTTTAGAGGAAGTGGCTGTACTAGAGCTTTGAGGCAATTGCAAAAACAAGATGGACTGGCTAATCTGGTCAGTTGACCAGTCAATGACCAAAGCATGAAGCCTTAGCCAGGGAAGTAACAAAAGCACTGGTGCATTGGAAAGTTACAATGTTACAATTGCTCCGCTCAGTGAGTTATTGCTATGCTTTTCTATGGAAACTGTCCTGCTGAGTTGTCTGTGTCTTGATTGACAGCTTGGCTGTCTAATTCTGTGATAGGCTTGCTGACCTGTCGGTGCCTTGATTGACAGCTCAGCTGTCCAATCTGTGACTAAGAGGTTTGGGACTTTCTCCAGGTGTTCGGTGTTCTGGTGATTGCCCAGCTCTTTAACTGAGCTTAAATTCAGTTAATGTCCAAACAATTTTTACCAAATGGCACTTCCAAAGTACAACTATAACACCAAAGGGGTAGTAATTATACCACCACCTAAATGAAGTGAACCATAAATGATTTAAAACTGATTATTTATTAGACAAAAAATAAAATAACATACAAAAAGCCACATATTCATTGTACACAAAACCATACCCCATAAGAGAGAGTAACCAAGAGAACACAATTTACAAGGCAGTATTCAGTTCAAATTTAAGGTAATGATCCAATATTTTACTGAAACCGATCACATCTCAGTCATAATATAAATGGTATGAACATCCTTATATAGAACAATAGTAAAAATAAATAGGTGCAAAAAAGCATCCTTTCTATTATAAGGACAGCATATCCATATTTATATTAAACCAAAAGAAACCCATGTAATTAGAGTGTGAATCAATGAATGAAAAAAATAATAATAATTATAATGAATCCAAATCACAATAGCACAAACAGTATCACCTCATTCAAATAGTGCAGTGGTAGTGCCCGTGGTCTAATGGTGGCACTCTGCCCCCCGACGCGCGTTTCGCTCTTCTGCTTCTTCCGGGCCACCAGGAATTGCCCTTTACAGATATTAGCTTTAGATGTGTTCACAGGGAAATAAACGGAAATTTCATCTTTTAGGCCAAAGAGAAGTCCTTGAAATTCTCTGCTGCTCCAGAATTAATGAATGCTTGTCCTTTGAACAAAGAGGAACCAAAGAAGACAGACATAAGCACAAGTAATTTATCTTTAGTAGAAGACAGACTTACTCCCAGGGTGATACCTCCCTTCTGACCTAGGGGCTGATGTTTCACTGTTTGGCCTTCAGTTTGTAACAGTCCATGAGAGAGTGATTCCTTTCACCACAGTATAAACAGAGTCCTTATGAGAGTTAAAGGGATCTTTTGGCTGATGGCAATATCTCTATCAACCGATTTGCATAGATTCCAGTGTGGCCGATCTGCGAAGGGATTTTGAAGATGCTCTTGGAGATGAGACATGAGAATCCAGAGTTTTTTCACGAGATCGTTCTTTAAAATGTAAATCCACAGTAGTGAGGGAAATTAAATTGTCAAGTGAATCTCTACCCACAAGATCATCTTGGAAACGACTGGACAGGCCGGCGCAGAAGACAGCAAGGGGAGTGCCATTGTTCCAGGCCAATTCAGTAGACAAGGCAGGGAACTGGATGACATAATGTCCCACTGAGTTAATCCCTTTTTTTAGCCATAGAATAGAACCATCAGCTGAGTAAATGTGACCTGGTTCATCAAACACTTGATGAAATACAGTTAGAAAGGAGGGTAGAGAATGCATCACAGTGTTGTCCCATTTCCACAATGGCGCAGTGGCAAAACTTGAAAATTGCTGTTTACAGATGCTCTTTATTCAACCATTTTGTTCTAGAGTTGATTTGCAAAGAAGAATGGGGAAAAAAATTCAGCCTCTGGATATGCAAAGCTGGTAGAGACATACCCGAAAAAACTTGCAGCAGCAAAAGATGGTCCTACAAAGTATTGACTCAAGGAGGCTGAATAGAACTACACATCACAATTTTCATATTTATATTTTTAAAATATTTAGATAAACATTTCTAATTTCCTTTATACTTCACAAATATTTGCTACTTAGTGTCCCAATAAAATACATTTAAGTTTGTTGGTTTAACATGAAAAAATGTAGAAAAATTCAAGGGGTATGAATATTTTTTCAAGACAGTGTAAATGGTAGCGTTAACTTCTTCAAAAGTCTAGAGGTCAAGTATAGGAAACTTGCTGGTAGTCAATTTGAAGCAATGGTGCTATTATCAGAATATTTTCATTGGTAACGGGATGTATGATTTATAAAAAAAAACGTTAAGATCATGCGTAAAGTGAATCAGTCACACCATTTGAGCAATTTGAGCTATTTTTTTTGTAAATTTATCTTTATTAAGTTTTGAAAAGGGAATACAAATACAAATGCGAACACCAGATACTAGTTGTGCCACAAGTAGTAGGTCAAACATGACCACAAAACCATAACAATAAACAGTATTTCCAAAACATTTGAAAATTTTTGAAAACAAAATAAAAGTACCGTAAGCGCAATCCATGGTAGAGTCGCTGGTAGTACATTGGTTCACCGTGTTTTAGGATATGCCCTCGTTGTGACTCAGACTTAAACATTAAGGCATTACATATTCATGTGAATTAACAAAAAGGGGTAATAAAAGAAAAAAACGAGAAGAAGTTAAAACCGAAAACACAAATACACACAAAGACAAAGGGAAGTGGGGGAAGGGATGTATGGGTTGGCTAAGGGTAAAGTCAGAGAGATTTGAGCTATTAATATGGGCTTGCAGGTTGTAGACAGTTGAAACTAATCATACCTGTATGCCTCATGGATGATGCCTTGCTCTGCAAAAATCATCTTTTATTGCTTTATGTTAATTAGATCGTCCAGGCTATGGGACTCACAATTAATAGAGTTGCCTGGCATAACTTCATTATACTGAGGCATTGGAAATAACATACTTACTATGCAGGGTGGGAGGAAGGAAACTGAGTGTGCACCTTTTCTGCGTGCCTGAGAACACTGTACTGAGAGCCGAAGTTACAGTAACTCTACGGCGACTGAGCAGAACAAAATTGAAGTCAGCATCATCCATGAGGCATACAGGTATGACTAGTTTCAGTGAAAAAAAAAGAAAGAAAGGTGGCACTCACCATTGGCTTCATTAAAACAGTCCTTTATTTCGTCAAAGACATCAACAGCAGGGTTGGGCAGGAGGGTGTGCGGGAGTGTGAAACACTGGACAACGGCCGATTCACGCTTACTATCACGCTTCTACATAATGGAGATGTAGAACCGCGGTAGTAAGCACGAAACGGCCATCGTCCAGATTTTCACACTCTCGCACACCCCCTGCCCACCACTGCTGTTGATGTCTTTGACAAAATAAAGGACTGTTTTAATCAAGCCAATGGTGAGTGCCACCCTTCTTCCTTTTCACCGAATGCATAAGGGATTTCTATGGTGAACACCACCAAGAAGGCTACAGATAGCGATTTTTTTTCCATTACTAGGTCTGCTAACACTTATGGAGTTTGAGATGGTGCCCATTAGCTTCACTTTAGCACATAGTTATCACTAGTTTCAGCTGTCTACAACCAGTATGCCCATATTAATAGCTCAAATCACTCAAATGTGGTGACAGAATCCCTTTAAGAAAGAGCCTTGATGTTTTCCAATGATTAGCTGTTGTCTCAGGGAGAAGCTTTGCCCAGCCAATGCCATATATTTCTCATGCAGCAACTACTATAGAGGAAATGTAGCTTACTAGCTTTACTTCCAAGTCATTTAAATATATTGTATGGATGTGTTGGGTCCACAAGTGAGGAAGCTACTCGTTGTTCTGTCATATAGAGGGTAGTCTCAATTGGAGGTCTTCACCATACAACGTTCACTTGCTCTAGAAAGGCATATGACCAAGATGAAACAAGCTAGTATTAAACAGTGTACCATAGTGCATTTGTTGAGGCACAATACAAGCCTACAATATTATGTGACTTTACAAATGTATTAAAAAGATGCTACTAAAAAAACTTTGAAGCATTGTCTTTAACAGATCATCTGATTTTTCATAATATATCCCACCCTCTTTTACTGCATGTCAGTGCTCTGCCACGGAGCTGGAGAATTAATTGGTTAGATTTAGCTGCTGAAATACCATTCTATGTTCTTTACAGAAATGTGAATTGTTGCTAGCCAAAATTTAATTTTCACTCCAGCACCACACTATTCCATTCCAGTGCAATATTAGCAGCTCCACATCACATCGCTCTGAACTGCGGTGACTATATTTTTCTTGGACAAAGTACAGCCTTACACCTCACTGTTTTTCCTGTTTCAATGAAAAGTGCCATTAGTGCAGGAAGCAGACATTTTTAAGCCTGAATGTATTCAGAAAAGATTTCTGAATCCAAATCACACA
>VIAB01012492.1:4115-17563 GCA_009801035.1 Oophaga pumilio
ACTACTGTTCACACCTCTATAACATATATAAAAAACAAGCAATATATGGTAGAAAACCCGGAAAGGCTTATACAGTAGATAAAAAAGTGTTATACTGCCCCCTGGTGATACAAATCATATCACATCAACAGTTCTTCAGATATACTTCAGCGTAAATTGAAACATTTGTGATCAATCCGTCCCTCAGCCGTCAGAAAACGATCAATACAATTAGAATGTGATTTAATTTTTTTTTTTTTTAATTTTTGAAACTTTACAAAAATATATGTACATGGTGTTATCCATAATTTAATAAAATCCCATCTGTTTTCTATTATTATTATTTTATTTTTTTTAAAGTGGGACCCCAACTATTACTCTGAGCTGAGGTCCACTGAAAAGAGGAGCTCCCGCTCTGGAGGACTCAGCACGACCACCAATCATGTACCGTTTAGTCCATTTGAATGGACAGCCTGCAATACCATATTTCTCCTGAAGTGGCCACTGCAGCAGATCAGCGTGGCTGCTTGCAGTGATCGAGAAAATTCCAGTCTACTTTCCAGCTTTCACTGTAAAACTCCCAAAAGTTAGACAGTAAATGTCGGGGGAAGAAGGGGGCATTGCTAGGACCCCCGTTGATCATTAGAGCAGAGTACCTATGACACTTACAGTACTTCATCTCTGTGGTCAGGATTTAATAGATCACCCGGATTGCACATTCAGTGTCTATGGGACCGATGGCCGAGCACAGCGGATAGCCATCTCCATCAATGCCATAGACAATGAATGGAGCGGCAGTGCATGCAAATTGCAGAATACCCCTTTTCTAGTAATCACTGAAGGTCCAGTGTATAGGTGATAAATTACTTTTTTTTGTGGGAAAACCCCTTTAAATCTACCACATTGCTGCTGCCATTATTGATCAAATCTGCCACTCATCTGGTTGCTACTTTTTCTGCACATATTCACATTATATGATCTTTATCGTGTGGCTCTACAGTTACTGCAAAAGGACAACTCCCAGAATGCACAGCTTACAGTTAAGAGCCTCCTATTTGGTGACCATTTTACCTAAAGGGGTTTTCCACCTTGGTGGACATTTGTTGTTTTTTTAAATGTATGCAATTGGGGCTACAAATCATATTTCCAATTGTTTCTTTTGCACCGTTTGCCTTCTTAAGCCGTGGCGCTGTCTATTGCTGACTGCAGAATGAGTTAACTGAGAATCCGTCAGCAAGCTCCATCTGACAGGAGAGATTGCAACTCATTTTATCTGTCTTTTTCCGAGCTCCTCTCAGCTGATTTATGGGCACAGTTGAATGTGCAGGAAACAAAGAGCCTGTAAAGGCCAAACGGTGCAAAATGTTTTAATTAAAAATGACTTTTAGCCTGGAATACATGCATTTAAGTAAAAAAAATAATTGTCGTCAAAGGTGCACTACCCCTTTAAAGGTTCCAGTATGGTTATTACATAAGTAAAACGAAAGCATATTGCTAGTGCAAACTTGTCATAGAAATATAGAAAAATAAAATCTAAATTCCCCCAAAACATTACAATATGTTACATCGCAATAAAAATGGACACTAAATATTACATCTGTACCTATTTATATGTGTATATACAATCAGGAGCAGAGTGTGCAGTACTGCGGCCATACAATGGGAGGCGCTACAGTATCAGCCGCCTACAGGACTGTCATACGGGGCTGTCAGTATCTTCTCTGCAGCCGGGTGCGAGGGTCCGCTGACAGACTGCGGGATTTTTGCGCCTGTGTCGTGTGTTCGATGGGCTGGGGTGGGAACTGCTGGACCTTCTGAAAGATACATTAGAGGACATTCAAACATTTGGATTCGTTTTTTTTATGGTACGTTACATTTTGGGATACATGAAGGAAGAAAACTGCAAAATTAAAACTTTTTTTTAATTTAAAATATTATTTTTTTTTGGTACTGTTAATACGTAAAGGAGTTGTCCACAACTTTGACAACCCCCTTCTCAATCCCTATGTATTCCCCCCAGTAAAATAATAACACCTATTCTCACCTCCAGTGCCGGCGATGTTGCAGCGGTGTCTGCACCACCTCTCCCAGGGATCACATAACATTTTTATGTCAGGCGATCCCTGTGGCCAATCAGCACTAGCTTCACTCTACTCTCCTTCGAACAAATCAAGACATCTAGACAAGGTTAGAGAGCATCAACGGCTCTCACTTCCTCCGCATTACGTATATAATAGGGGAGAGTGAAGCCAGCGCTGACTGGCAGCAGGGATTGCATGACATAACAATTGTACATGATCCCTGGGAGGGCCAGTGCATCGGAGTATAGGCGGCATTATTTTACTAGGGGAAACTAGGGATAGAGAAGGTGTTGTCTGAGTAGTGGAAAACCCCTCTGAAAGGGAGTCCGTCGCTTCAAAATCTCAATTAAAATTCCCTACACATTCATACAGGGGACTTAACCCCTATAAATATCATACCTGTTGTACAGATTTGACTACTTTTGTCTTATATAAAAACAGTTGTCTTACATCTGTAAATGAGGGCTCCTCGGTGCAACTTTGCCAAGGGCTCATTGCTCCATTGTGCTCGCTTAATAACCATCGTCCCACTTTCCTTTAGTGTGATTGACAGTGCTCGCTTTAAAGCACTGCCTGAATTGTATCCGCGGCCCTGACACATCAGGGGCCAACAGTGCACACATCTCCCCCTCTTCTGTCAGTACTGGCCACCCACTACTGCGTGTTCCTGTGTGCAGCGAGTATTCTCTGCAGACAGGAGAGAAGGATGACAGTGCACTTGCAATGACACAGTGTCGGTGTGGATGCTATCTCATTCCTCTCTCCTGTTTGCAGCGGATGCTGGTTGCACGTAGGGTCACACAGTAGCGGATGGCTGATGCAGACAGGAAAGAGGGATGAGAACACATGCACACTGACACTACAAGAGCCATGCGCACACACAGTGTCAGTGTGGGCGCGATCTCATTCCTCTCTCCTGTCTGCAGTGGATACTCATTGCACATACGGACACAGTTCCAGGCACCTGATGCAGACAGGAGAGCGATGAGAGTGCACACACACTGACACTATAGGAACTGCGCGCACATACACAGTATCAGTGTGAGCGCGCTCTCATCCCTCTCTCCTGTCTGCAGCTCACTGTGCATAGGGTCATATAGTAGCAGGTGGCTGATGCAGACTGGGAAGGGGATGAGAGTGTGCACACACTGATTCAGTGTGTGTTCAGCCCCTGCAGTGTCAGTGTTGGCGCGATCTCATCCCTCTCTCCTGTCCGCAGCGGATGCTCGCTGTGCATAGGGTCATATAAGTAGCAAGTGGCTGATGCAGACTAGGAAGGGGATGAGAGTGTGCACACACTGATTCAGTGTGTGTGCTCATCCCCTGCAGTGTCAGTGTTGGCGCGCTGTCATCCCTCTCTCCTGTCTGCAGTGGATGCTCGCTGCGCATAGTGTTACACAGTAGCGGGCGGCCGATGCAGACTGGGAAGGGGATGAGAGTGCGCACACACTGTTTCAGTGTGTGTGCTCAGCCCCTGCAGTGTCAGTGTGCACACGCTATCATCCAGCAACTTTTTTCTCCAGCTTATAAAAACAGATTGCACCTGGATCCTTTTTTTTAAATTGAAGTCTATGGAAAATAAATAGTCACCATTATTTTTCTTCCATTGAAAACCGATCAGTTTTGCTGCTTACCGCATCAGTTCCAAACGGATGATTACTGGGCACGTGAAAAGAGGATAAAGAGGATCCTTTATAACGTATGGCTATATGTGGGTAATCCCTATAATATCCTTGGTTAGTGTGCTCAAATGATCGCTGACTCCGGACGCTGCTAATCTAACGCAAGCTTTCAAAAACTAAAGAAGTGATCAGATGATCAAATGGATCCTCACCAGTGTCGATTTGGGCTGAAATCCATTTGTAGTCGCTGAGGGTTTGTTCACGATTTCTTGAACATCTAAAATAGGAAGAAAAAACAATATGGCGATCAATTGGTTGAAGAGGACCCGATGCGCTGTTCTTCTGTATGTGTGAAGAAATACATTTCTGGGAGTTATTGTTTTCCTTGTCAATTGGGGGATGAGGTGGGGTATCTACCTACAAAATTTGGTCCAACCAGGGCTGGAGTGACAGTGTTGGGACACATCATACTGAACAGAGTAATGGCAATTTTTTACATAAATTTTCAGGAAGAGAAACAGAAGAATGTGGAGAAATTATGAAAGTAAGGAAAATGATGAATTATTACACCAAACAAGCATCGCCTTCATATTGTGCTATTTTGCGAATTGGAGGAGAGATACTTTGTAGCATTTGCGCAGTAATGACTTTCTTCTGGGACTCGACCATACAGTTTTCAGAGTCCAGTATTTCAGCTGATGTTATTTGTGGATTTTTCTTTGATTCCGAACAATTTTCCAGGCATTTGTCACAGGTCACTGGTGAGGATGTCACCTTTAGTAGCCGTTCAAACCCATTTGTGTCAACTTCTGTGCATGTTATCAGGCCAAAATCACCAGGGTATGTAAACTTTTGATCAGGGTCATTTGGATGTTTTGGGTTGTCATTATGATGTAAAAAGAGAAAACACAGTAGTTTGACAATAAATGGCTTCACCCAACCACTAACCATGAGTGGAGAAAAAGTTTTGGTGTTATCATTCATATTCTCTGAAAAAAGGCCAAGAAAGCAAAAATTCTGCCGGGGTATGTAAACTTTTGAGCACAACTGTACCTGCAGGACGACTTTACACATCCTGACAAAGCTACAATGGATGGTTTAGATCAAAGCATATGTATGTGTGTGATCGGCTCAGTCACAGTCCAGACCTGAATCAAATTGGGAATCTGTGGAAAGACTTGAAAATTGCAGATCACAGACGCCTCCAATCCAATCTCACTAAGCGAGTGTGCAAAGAAAAACGGGCAAAATGTCACCTCTAGATCTGCATAGCTGGTAGAGACAGACCCCAGAAGACTGCAGCAGTAATTGCGGCGAAAGGTGGTCCTATAAAGTATTGACTCGGGCGGCTGAATACAAATACACGTCACAACTTTCAGATTTATATTTGTAAAATATTTAGAAAACCATGAATCACTTCCTTTACATGTCACAAATACTTGCTACTTTGTGTTGGTATCACATAAAATCCAAATAAAATACATTTAAGTTGTGGGTGTAACGTGACAAAATGTGGAAAAGTTCACGGGTATGAATAGTTTTTCAAGGCACTGTATTGTGTGTTACATTATTGATCGTCCAACAAGTACCAGTTGACAATAAGAGGTGTGGAATCGTGCTCACTGGCAAGTCACATTATTGCTGAACAGCGTATTCTCCACGAGGGGATGTGCGGCCGGCCGTAATCAACAGATTGCACCAAACAAGCTCTGATCCACCTGCTATATTATTGATCAGTACTCATGGCGGCTCTTCATCTGCCTAATTAAAAGGACCCTTAGGTCTCATTCAGACATAAGTGTTTCATGGATAAAGCACATATCTATTATCGTCTGAGTGACTGTCCACAAGTCCATGTCTTTATGTGGACAAATCCGAACTTAAAAGTTCAGGGTTCGTACCAGACAGTTAGTGTCCGGCGCTAAAATCCGAACACGTAAGTAAGCTGCAATGTTTAGCGTTCTGGGGTAAGTCCAGGAGGAGAGAGAGAGAAAAAAAATATATATATAGAGAGAGAAATATAGAGAGAGAAAAAGAGAAAGATAGAGAAAAATAGAGAAAGAGAGAGAAAAAGAGAGAGAGAAAGAAAAAGAGAGCAAGAGGAGAGAGAAAGATAAAGAGAAAAAGTGAGAGAAAAAGAGAGGAGAGAGAAAGAGAAAAAGAGAAAGAAAAAACAGCAAAAAAAGAGAGGGAAAAAAGAGAAAAAGAGAGAGAAAAAGAGAAAGAGAAAAAAGAGAGAGAAAGAAAAAAGAGAAAAAAAAGAGGGAAAAAAAGAGAGATAAAGAGAGAAAAAGAGAGACAGAAAAAGAGAGAGCGCAAGAGTTTTCCAGCTCAAAAATCTGGATCCCTATTGAGTTCAATGGGGTTCTGGTTCAAGTTCAGGTACAGTTCTGGTATCGGAACCTTGGGGTACATTTCGGATAGGGTACGAGAACCCGAACTTCCACGGGTCCATTCATCCCTAATCATGTGATTTAGGGAAAATCTATCTGGACTGGTCTAGCGGCCTGTGGAGCAGGGTGTGTACTGAGCGTTCACCTACCCGCTGTACTTACTCTGCAATCTTTGATTGAGACGATCGAGTGACTGCAGGAGCCTTTGTTCTTCTATAGAAAGGGCCGTGTGCGGAGCTTTGTGTATGACGGCGCTGTGCTTGTTTGCTTGCATCGCTTGCATGGCAGCTAGAATTTCCCCATCTGTTGCAGATGTTTCCGCCAGATTCTCCGCCAGCATAAACTGAGCCGTGCTTTCTGAGACTGTGTAAATAAAAACATTGTAATTAGCCACAAAGAACGTCCCTCCAGCATAATACTCAGTATACTGCCAAGGAGCATGTGAGTACTCCGGCCGAGGACGGGGCAGACGCCGCAGCTTCCATCATTTCCATTCAGATACAATGGGATGGGTACAGATTATTCCTAGATTTCTAGCAGTGTTTCCTTCTCTAGTCTATTCTGTCCTCTACAGAAAAAGTAAAAGGCAAAAAATGTCCAGGGCAGAGTGGTCGGCTCGGTCAAAAGGCTGCTTCAGACGTCCGTCAGATCGGTCCCAGCATGGGATGCAATGCAGGGACTGGTCGTGGATCTCATAGACACATATGAAGCTGCCGGGCTCCTGTCAGCAATCCTGCGGCTAGTCCATGCTCAAACTAATTTGCACCGACATCTGAAGCAACCATAAAGGGATTCTGCCATCTCCAAGATCCTATACCAATATGTTGTAGGTGTAATAATAATAATATTAGCAAATACCTCAAATTAGACTTATACAGTAGTATAGTTCTTTTGATAAGCTATGTCACTTACCCCATGTGCAGGCATTGCAGTAGCTTAAGTATGGTCGTAACCATGGATACCTAAGCTACTGCAATGCCCTGCACATGGGGTAAGTGACATAGCTTATCAAAAGAACTAGAATATAATTCTAATTTGAAGTATTTGCTAATATTATTATTATTACACCTACTACATATTGGGAAAGGATTTTGGACATGTGAATACCCCTTTAACTGTGAGGCAACTTGATGCAGCAGCAGCCCTTCCCTTGTCTGGAAGCTTCTTAACAACACATTGAAATGGTTTCTTCCACAATGTCTTTAGAGAAGTGCACTGCTCCCCTTCCTTCTGCTAACTGGGGACAGGGCGTTTCTGCAGCACCTGCTGACCTGTCTGTATACTCTCATGCGTTCCCCGGCTATCCTCTCTGTATACATTCATGCATTCCCTGGCTGTCCTATCTGTATACTATCATGCGTTCTCCAGCTGTCCTGTCTGTATACTCATATGTTCCTCTACAGTGCTGGCTGTATCCTCTCATGCGTTCCCCGGCTGTCCTGTCTGTATACTCTCATGCATTCCCCGGCTGTTCTGTCTATATACTCATGCGTTCTCTGGCTGTTCTGTCTGTATACTCTCATGTGTTCCTCTGGTGTCCTGTCTATATACTCTCATACGTTCCCCAGCTGTCATGTCTGTAAACTCTCATGCGTTCCTCTGCTGTGCTGGCTGTACCCTCTCATGCGTTCTCCGGCAGTCCTGTCTGTATACTCTCATGTGTTCCATGACTGTCCTGTCTGTATACTCTCATGTGTTCCACGACTGTCCTGTCTGTAAACTCTCATGTGTTTCCCGGCTGTCCTGTCTATATACTTTCATGCGTTCCTCGGCTGTCCTGTCTATTTACTCTCATGCGTTCCCCGGCTGTCCTATCTGTATATTCTCATGCGTTCCCCTGGTGTCCTGTCTATATACTTTTATGCATTCCCTGACTTTCCTGCCTGTATACTCATGATTTCCCTTGCTGTCCTGTCTGTATACTCTCATGCGCTCCTCTGCTGTCCTGGCTGTACCCTCTCATGCGTTCTCTGGCTGTCCTGTCTGTATACTCCCATGCGTTCCCCCACTGTCCTGTCTGTATACTCTTTGCTTCCTCCCCTGCCCAGGAGCTGTGGTATGATCAGACCATGTTCCTGTACGGTCAGACACGGCCATTACACAGTACACCGCAGGGACACATTCATAAGATTATCTCAGCACAGGAACATTATTTTTAACCACATCCAATTGTGGAAATTATTATTATTCCAAGATTTATTAATTAAAACACACTTTGTACTTTGGAAAACTCCTTTACATGAATCTGGTAAACTCCGCAGTACAGAAGTATGGCTGTAAGTGAGGTCTGATACGGTACGTACCTTCAGCAGGATGTGTGGCGGGGTGCGTGTGCCCAGGCTCATGTGCACTTGGCAATGGATTTATCTTCATAGCATTCACGTTCTGTTCAAGATAAAATACTGTGTAAATTATTCTAATTGACAAATAAATACACGCAGGCCGGACATTATCCACATTCAATGTCATGAGAACCTCACTGTATTCTATCATGATGGACCTGTATAAAGTGAGATATCGCTGGAATCAGGGTCTCTGCACCTACATCATGCTGATCTCAGATTAAGTGAGAAAAACCTGGTGACAGATTTCCCTTCACCTCATGGCAGAGATACTGTATGTGCAGTAGGTTGTACTAACCCCTTAGTAACCGGGCAATATTTTTTAAAATCTGACATCTGTCACTTTATGCAGTAATAACTCTGTAATGCTTCAACATATCTCATTGATTTTTAAGACTTTTTTTCGTGACACACTGTACTTTATGAAGATGGTAAATTTAAGTGGATATATTTTATGTTTTGTTATAAAAAAAAAATCAGAAATTTGACAAAATTTTTTACAAAATTAGCGATTTTCAAACTTTGAATGATTTTCCCTTTAATCCAGATAGTCATATCACACAAAAACATTAATAAATAACATTTCCCTCATGTCTGCTGTACACGAGAACCATTTTTGAAATGTTGTTTTATTTTGTTAGCATTTTAGAAGGTTTAATAATGTAGCAGCAATTTTTGATTTTTTCAAGGAAATTTACGGGAGGGGGAAGTAGAGAAAGACGTCAGAACTTTCAGTAGGTGCTCTGATGGATTTTGTAAAAGCAAAAGAAAAAATGATTAATAGACAGCCTGCAGCCTGGTAGACTTAGAGGGCTAGGGAAAAAAGTTTACACTGAAGTAAATGCAATGATCTATAACTGATCCCGACCCTTGCCCCATACATAGGACCACCGCACGTGACCCCTGAATACATTTACATAATACGGCGGTGACATGTGGAACACTTGGAGGGAAAAGGTTAAATAAGCAGACATTGTGTAAGCGCTTTCCTACAGACATGTGCATATGAGTGAAGTAATGTCGCTGCCGAGTTTACACAACCGTGATGATAAGCTGCAGATTTCAGCTCCAAATAAACACTACTGATAAATGGTGCACAACAGCTGTTGTTCCACCGTTCCCATGTGTTGTGTACGCAGCATGTACGGTATTAACTCCTGTCATCGACCTAAACATAGTGAAGGGAGATACAATCTCACATACTGGATCCAACGACAAACATGTCAAAGGCACAATCACCGTAACCTCAAATTGCTTAAAGGGGTTGTCCACCTTTGGGATCATTTTTGTTTCTTACTTAAATACGCATATTTTTGTCTAAAAAGAATTTTTACTATTGGATCCCATTCAAAATGTAGCCCCGTTTGCCTTCTGTAGCGTCCGTGTTGCACTGTCTACGGTTGGCTGCAGAATTAGTCAACTGAGTATCTATCAGCGAGCACATTTAGATTTTTTTAAAATCTTTTTTTATGTGTCTGGTCAGATTTATATCCACAGACCACATCAAAGTTGAGTATGCAGGGAAGCAAAGAGATAGTAAAAGTTAAATTTTGTGGAACCGAAATTGCAAAAATGATTTTTACATGCAAGCCCTGAATGCATGCATGTAAATAAAAAAAAAACCCATAAACTGTCCCTAGATTTGGACAGGCTCTTTAATAATAAAAAAAAATGGCATTGCTCCCGACATTTGTGATCTAGTAACTGTATCGCCCATGACAATCCCGAATCCTTGTGCCAGACAGCGCTGGCAGCGGCAAAAAAAAATAAAAGATCAGACGAGAATTTCAAATAACTCACAAGCTGATGTGATGGGAGCGCTGCGAAAAGCCGCTTAACTCCTGGCATCCCCAACTCTTCTTTTGATTACCTGGGCTGGCGCAACATCATCGTGATTCACAGACGGCGTTGGGCCAGCCTGGCTAAGGAAAACAAGAGCCAAGATGCCAGGAGGTAAGCAACGATCCTGACTTCCCATCCGGCGGTCACAGATTACAGATGAGGAGTCCTGCAAGTAGATTCTCCCACCTCTAACAGCGACCAAAGGGGTCAAAGGTGATATGTCCCACCAAGCACTGTATTATATAGAGCAGCGGTCACATAGTGACAAGGGACCGTCGGCACCTACCCAATCCCTCGAATTAAGAGGCACCCTAGGCTGTCCCTGTCTCGGATTACCCCTGATGGTGGAGATGCCAGGATCATGCTCCTATCTGTTATCTTTTCCCACCCCAACCAAAGGAGGCATGAGGAAGAAGCGTATTGGAATACACTAACCAGACAGACAGGAGTTAACAGACAGGGATAAAAGAAAACTGCAATCTTACAAATACACTCACAAAACAACAGAGTGGGAATCAGGGGAGGGATAGGAAGGAGAAACCAAATGGGAGAGGATGAGGATAATAATAAGAACCAACTCCTAGCAGAGATTTCCTGAACACTCTCCAACCGCCTACTCCAACACCTAACCAGGGAGTAGAACTATCACTGGCAACTACCAAGTGCCAGTGGTGAGCTTATATACCAGAGTGGAGTGGCCAACACAGAACAGCTGAGTCAATTCACCAGGGAGCACTCCAAGAGACCAACTGAACTGATTAACTCTTGCAGTAACAGATAAAGGAAAACCTGCACTGTGTAGTATGATGGTGAAGCAGTTCTAGCCAGTGCAGGAGTTCTCGTAACCAGATGCCACGATCTTCAGGCCCCTCTCTGTTGCAGTATCACAGTGACAGCAGCATGCAGGACGGCTCACATAGCCGCAGGGCAGGGACACTGGATGCTATTGAACACTTAAAGAGGATCTATCACCAGGTTGACCAGATTCTGCTCCTATTTTTTTAATCCACCATAGGGGCCTAGAGATATAGGCATTTTTATTTGGTGCTATTGATTATGGTCTTTACCAAAGAGGTGTTGCTCATGCAGAGCAGCCTTAAGACACGCCTCAGAGGAGTCTGTGTGCCACTCCCCCTTAGTAAAATGGTATTTTAGTTATGACAATTATCATCTATCTACAGTGCCTAGATCTCTATATATATTTACCCCTGGATGAGTGGACTGCTTCATTCAAAGTGTACGGTATCGATGAGAAAGTTGAGTGCAGCACTTGTCAATCTCAGGCTGTCCCATACAGACTGAATGGAAGAGGAATACACATGTTTGACCAACGCGCAACTCAAGCTAGAAGGATCAGTGGGGGTCTCACTGATTAGGGGACCACAGATCTAGTATTTACGAGCTGAGAAACTCCTCTGCACATGACCGAGCGCACATAATGCATATACTGCATAGTACCTGAGTGTGTGATGGCCTCCAGCCGGCGGATGCCGGTCTGCCTTTCCTCTGCTCCAGCAATGCTCTGCGCTTGTTCTCGCTGCTGTCCAGGATCTGCTTCCGTCTTGCCAGGGTGACGTAACCTTCCAAAAGACAAAAAAAAGCACAAAATGGAAATCTAGACAACTATGGTAAAGTCAGGTACTTGGTACTTTGGTACTGGTACTTTGGTCCACATCCTTAATAGGGACCCCCATGCCCGCTTTGTACCTTTGTGTAATTTAATTTCAGAAAACCATGAAATGTAATATCATAGAGATCATGTAGGGGAGAATATGGCACCCCATGCACTATGTCCTGGTTCGTGGTTTGGATCATGTCCCATACAGAGGGGTCTTACACTTGGCCTTCATGCAGGGGTCTCCCACCATTCAGATTGATAGTTGTGAGCCAATTTCTATGCGGAGGAATCGTAGAATCTCCCTGTGTGTTGCTTTGTAAGAGACCACTCTGGAGACTAAAATGCCCCTTTTAGAGAGATAAAGCCCCAAGTGCCCACTTATAAGGTAAGAATTCCTTGAGCGCCCCCAAATATAGTAATGGCCTGAATGCCCCTTATAGATTAATAATGCCCCTTAACATGTGATATTGTGTTCAGCGCCCCTTGTACAGTAATACTGCCCAGAGCAGTTAATAAGTGCCCCCCTAGAAAGTAATAATGCCCCCTTAGTACCCCTTAACAATTATTAATGTCTGGGGTGCCCTGTTCAATACAGTTGAGAGTGGCGCTCGCATTAAGCAGACAGTCGCGAGCCACGCAACAGAGGTCTGCGGCCACATGTGGCTCGTGTGTCATGAGTTGGGGTCCTCTGACTTAGTACGTAAGTGAAATCAGACTGTTAGCATCGGTGCGGACCCTCTACAATGCCAGGGAAAATGTTAGCACAAGCAGCAGCTTAGTGAAAAAGTTGACAACAACAGTGATTCAGGCATCCATTTTTGGAACGGGTAAGGCTGTGTTCACACAGGAAGGATATCAGCGGGATTTCTGGATGGAAAATCCACTGCGTACAATGATTGGTTACGTCAAATCTGCAGCCCCAATTCACTTCATGCCACCGATTTTCACCAGGTAAAATCTGCAACATTTCCTCAGCAGAATTTGCACCATTTGTCTGGGATTTTGCTACAGATTTTCAAGTGCAGAAAATATCTGATCCTGAAAAAATCGATATGAAACTTCTGCTGCAGAAAAGTGAGGGGGTCGATCTTCATCCCATTTTGGCTACGTTGGAAAAAGGCATTAAAACCAGACTGACTTTTGCCCAAATTTTCCAAAAACACAGCAAAAACTGTTTGGTTTTGCCCCAATTTTGCAAGTTGAGGACACATCCTTACAAAAAGAGACTAGTCTGCTACCACCCCAAAGTGAAAAGGTCGGCTCAGTGGTGCTGCAGAATCTAAATCTCACCATTATTAAGTGGAGAGGAAAAGCCATTTAATCTGGAAAGCGTCTTCCAGTTGTTCAGTGCTGCGCCATCAATGATGATGTGGGACAGGTTGGGTCGTGTGTGCTGTAGATGAGAGGACACATCGCCGGCACGGAAATCACCTGAAATACAAGAGTGGACGATTAGTCAGATCAATGATGAAAACGCAAAACAGCACGGGGGACGGAGGTTTAACGAGGAAACGCATTCATTATATCACATGGACTGTAAATGCAGCGCAGCTGAACCGGTCATGCACATT
>VIAB01012497.1:15250-29896 GCA_009801035.1 Oophaga pumilio
GCTGTAGATACACGTGGACTGAGCTGCATCAGCTGTAGATACACTCAACCTTTCATGGAGATATCATGGATAGGGAAACGGGCATGCAATTACACACCTGTTGCAATATTTGGGGGATGGGTTCCTTTTACAAGCACCATTTTTTTTACCCCAGAATCGTTGCAACAGGTGAGTGATTGCATGCGCATTCAAGTATTTTCCTTGTATCCACTGAATAAAGCGGAAGTATTTTTTTTTGCACTTATACTATCTTGTTGGAATGCTTACTACATGTAAATAAGAGCATCTCTGAAAACTAATCTGACTTGCGTCCTATTCATTATACTTTGCATGTGCGTTTTTTCGAGCATATGGTCCATGTGGTTTTTGGGAGCCATTTTGTCCGCATTTTGCTGTACAGATATTGCGTCACTTTTACACTGCTTGTTTAGATTCTTAATAAGTTCATTCTGTGGGCAGCTATACATGGGGCAACATTTAGGCTATAGAAGGGAAATGGCGCAATATGTTTCATGAAACTCAGCAGCTAAAATTATTTTCAGCCCCAAATGCATTGAAATAAAATGCCCCCAAAGGTAGACAAATTCTTTAAATGTGGAAGCCTAGCTAAAATAAGTCTATTTGAGAGGAATCAGTCAGCAGGTTTTTGCTATTTAATCTGAGTGCAGCATAATGTAGGGGCAGATACCCTGATTGCAGGGATTTGTCACTTGCTCAGCAGTTTGCTGTAATTTCAATACAATCAGTGTTTTATCAGCAGATCATCAGTCAGCCTAATCTGTGTAACCCCGCCTCCACCACTGATTGATAGCCTGCTAACTATGTACAGTGTATACAGGAAGCTGCCAATCAGTGGTGTGGGCGGGGTTATACAGGGCTCAGCATTCTGATCACTGCTACCTCTGCAGCAGAGAAAACAGGGATTCTATCAAGTGGCACATCACTGGAATCAGGGTCTTTGCCCCAACGTCATGCTGCTCTCAGATTACATAGCAAAAACCTTGTTACAGATTCCATTTAATTTAGAGAAAAGGCTGTTTTGAAATTAGTTAAAGAGGTTGTCCACTATCCCAAGTCATTTTTTCTATACAACTACAACAAGAAAACAGGAGATCACAGGAGCTCAATGCTTTTCTATAAGTATGTCCTCTAGGACTTGAAAACTGATTTGATTGACTGCACAATCACAGATATAAAGTGCCAGTATATTAATATTTACTCCTATGACTTCTATGGACATTATAAGACCTGTTCTGTCTGTGCGTTCTTCTTATGATGCCCTCCGTTGTGGGCACTATGGCTGCGTACTTACTAACTGCGTCCATTCTTGATCTACTGGCAACATATTGAAGAAACTGCTTGCACTTAAAGTACAAATAGTGGCTTCTTGGTTATGGCGTGCCACATTTTGGGTTTTTCTACAAAGATATTATTAATACATATAAATGTTGCAGTGTGTCATTTTATGGAATTAGCGATTGCTCACTGTTTTATTTCCTGCCTGGTGACAACAAAGCCGAGATGTTGGTGCTAATGGTATAGTAATATCAAACTCTTAGTGCAAACATCGTATTACTGTCACTCACATTTATCATTCGCAGTTTACTGTTCATAGCTTGTTCTAATGACATTTTTTTCACATTTTCATTTTTTTCTTTACTATTTTTATCAAAGAACAATGTTGAAGTAGAGGCTTTTTGAAACAATCGTGCCACCCTGACTGTAGAGATTAGCAATTCACTCGCAGAATGCTTTATTGGAAATATGACAGCCGTGGTCTTTGAAATTATCCCAGACTACAAGTTGTAGGTGCGAAGGACAGAGTGATGAAGAAATGGCAAGAAAAGGGAATTGGAAATTCTGTTAGCTGCTTTGCCTTAGTAGTGGGATGTGCCTGATTATAAAACACCGGAGTAGGTCATTTTGTCTATTCCTTATTTTTTACCTATCAAATATCTTTACATTTTCAAAAGCAGAACATTTGGACTAATGTTCATATATATTTTTCTATACTTATATAACTGCAACCAAGTGAATATTTTTACTTATTCAATATTCAAGATGTTGATAAAAGTTAAAATCTTATATTGAACTGTAACTAGAAAATTAATCTAACACACACATTATGTTATCTCTTCTATGCAGATAAAATTTTATCATTTAGCCCTCTGGTACATCATGATCAGGCAATGAAGCAAATATTAAAGGAAATCTGCCAGTAGGATCAATCCTCCTAAGCCGTCTACATGGGCATGTAGGTCATAATAAGCTGAATAAAATGGTAGCCTGATATCTGTGATCCGATGTCTTATTCCAGAGAAATCCATGTTTTTATTATATGTAAATGAGCTGTTAAGAACTATGGGTCGAACATAGATCACACTGAGAATCTGCCTCCAGAGCTTATATTAAAAGAAAGGGGGCGTTACCAGTGTGAGACATGTAATGACTGACAGTCTACTCTCCTAATCTACATGTCTCACATTAGTAACACTCCCTTTCAATCAATTGAGCTCTGGATGCAGATTCTCAGGGAGATCTGTGTCCATCCCATACAGTTAGATTCAGAAATATGTGGACAGTGCCTGAATCTTTGTGATTTGCCCTCTGCATGTCACTTTGTCCAGTAATTTTTTCAAGGTAAACTCTTCTGGATTTGGGATCTACCATCTTTTTCTTAGATGCATTTGCAGTGTACACAGTATTGTAGCAAGCACTTTTGAACATTTGGGGTATTATGCCCCATGTTCTGTTGCTGAAATTTTGTGTAATCTTATGTTGAGGTATTGTTTCCCATGCCCTGGGGCTGAAACTTTTACCTTTCTGCTGTGGAGTTATTGTTTCCCATGCTCTGTGGCTGAAATTTTTAATGATCAAATGTGGGGGTATTGTTCTCCATGCTCTCTGGGTGACATTTGAATCAGCTTCTGTCCGGGTACTGTGCAGGGCTGGGCCAAGGTATTTTGATGCCCTATGCAGATGAAGCTGATGGCGCCCCTCTTCTCCTCAATAAACCCTCCACACCCAAGTAAAGGAATAGTTCAGAAGCTAAGATAACAGGACCCATAAAGTACACCCTCTTTTTCATCCAAAAATACCAGGAAAAGTAAAAAACTTTATGTACTTTAGGGGTGAGGATCAATAGGGATTTATTTTTTCAAAGATATGCATAGAATTATTCATTGTGTGCAGACCATTTACACACTACAAGGGACACATAGTGACATTCATCCCCGATATCTTATATTTTAAATGTCAGACCCAAGGACGGTCATGGAAACTAACATGACTTAGCTATAATGGAGGCTGTTTGGTTTCAGTGTCCATCATTTGTCAGACGACCTAATGGAATATAAACAGACCCCATTATAGATAAAAGGATAGAGATGCATATGCTTGTTTTGAATCACTCCTCCCATCAAAAATTTGATTCTCTTAATATATTGCAATCATCATATTATCTAGCACTGTGTACTTACAATTGCTCATTTAGCCTTTCTATCCAGATAATTCTCTTTTCCATTAGGTCTATGACATCATGTAAGGGGCACAAGGAAGGAGGTGTCCGTAAATATGATACTGTTATGTCTGATGTTGTGTATATTTATGGTATGTTAATGCTATGTTTAACTACTGTTATAATTTGTAGGGAAAGCGTAGTACCCCAGTTAGGCCACTAGATGGGGGTGGAACGCATACTCAGCCTGTAAGTAGTTAAAGTAGGAGGAGCTAACGGCCGTTAAGCTGGGGAACAGCTGAGATTTGAATCAGTTGGGCTAGGTAGCCCTGACAGGGCAGTTAGCCCCGTAACGCTTAAGGAAGAGCCCAGCCATCCATAGCACAGGTCAGGACAACAGACCAGAAAAACAGCAAGATAGAGCTACAGTGGGCTTCAGCAGTGTGGTACAGAAGCTGAAGGAAAGGCCAGGAGAGTACAGGGACAAAGGAGACACCATGAAGTGGCAGCTTATTGCATGGACTGATGCCCTCAGTATCGGGGCTAAACGGCTGAGGGAGTCCCCAACCGCAGTGAGTGTGAGCAGGGAGGATGCTGCATTACTGTTAAAGGCGATAAGTCCCCGCAATGTACTGGAGGCCATAGAAAGTACCTCAGGAGAAGCTAAAGCAGTACAGAAGGGCAGGTCGCTCGCTATGTGGCAACTGACTTCGGGTACAGATGATCTGAAGTCTGGGGCAAAACAGACAGAGAAGTGTCTAACCGTGGCAGAGGCAAGCAGGGAGGACGCTGATAGACCGACTGGGATGGTCCGACCGGGTACGTGCTGTGTAGCCATGAGAGAAGTGCAGGGAAAGATGAAGATATAGGTATGCTGACAGAAAACTGTCATGTCTATGTGAGGGGAAGCCAGGACACCGTTGCCCTGGAGTCCTCGGCCACGACTACAGTCCTGGCCGACCCTTACAATCACATGACTAAAAACTGACTAGCTGAGTCCTTCTACGTCAGGCGCATATATATTTGTATCTTATGAACCAGTAAGTCCTTAACAATGGTAAAGAGATGTTGGGAGTTTTTGTTATCAGACTGCGGACCATACAGGAACCACAGTACTGATGAGACATAGTCAGTATGAACAAGTGAACATTTACTATATATCCAGGTACCTTATGGGTGACCTCTTCTCTTACTGAGTCTTTTCTTTCTTTTCGTCTCCATCTTGTCCAGATGCCATGATGACTTTTCACATCCACATCTCGTCTCTCCAGATTCCCTCTTCTCCGGTCTTCTGCAGCACATCCCCACACAGAGCCCTTTAAAAATAACAGTATTATTAAAATGCCCTCTGCATGAAAATATCTATCCATATTAAGACCTAAATAAGACTTCATGGGTATATAACTGCTACACCATCCACCCTAATGAACCACGGCCTATACCATGACTGTCCCTTCTCTAGTTTTCCCTTACATTCTCAAGAAATTCACACTGTCCCCCGCCATGCTAACCTTTCTCCATTATGTGACCCCATTTTTCGCTGCCCCCTCTCCATATATCCATTCTATGGATAAAAATGTTCGGTCCAGGTACCAGAACAGTATCCAAACCCAAACACGGACCCTATTCACTTCTTGAATGGGGGGCCGAACATCCAGTGTTTGCCACGCTGTCATGTGCATGACAGCGCAACAAACACTGTCTCTGATTGGCTGTAAAATCACTACCGCCAGTCAGACAGCCACGAATCCTGCGCTGTCAATTGACAGCTTGAGCCCGCAGCTGTGATCGGAGGTAAAAAGTTCACCTCCAGTCACTGGCGTCGGCTGATAGATCTACTCCTTTCACCTACGCTTGCTGCTCATAACAGCGAGAGCAGGTGGCGGCTACTAGAAGTATTCATCAGCTGGCGCCTGTGCTCTAAATAAATAATTACAGCATGAGAACCGCGACCCTCTGACCAATGGTATTAAACTTATGGACGATCAGAGCCGTTGGTGTTTCTCATACTGTCATGCATGACAGCACGAGAAACACCCGGTGTTCGGGATGCCGAATCCAAACAGTTGCATAGATTTCCTGGTATAGCCCGTTTTTGGGGTCCGGGTCCGAACAGTAGGTGTTCGGTACAGACCCCAAACTTTACTGTTCGGGTTCGCCCATCTCCACTCATCACTACTTTTGGTCCCTTTAAAAGGAGGCAGCTACAAATTAAAGAGCTTTAATTCCTAATCTCTTACTCCAATAAGGATGTGAATACCCTCAAATTTAAGCTGAGATTCTGCACTTTAAGCCCATATTTAACATATAACTGTATTTTGAATATGTTTTGGTAAACAGCTAAAATCTAAACACCTAAAGATGTATCCAATAATTGAGCCATAAAACCATAGCAATGTATATACAGTGAAAAAGAGAGAAGCTGTTACAAGGGCCACGTATAAAAATAATCATTTTATTGAACAGACAAAATCTAAAAACACAACAATAGGTACATGTAAAAAGTGAGAAACCACACCAGAGACAAATAGTGGGTATCCCCGGATATTAGTAAATGGATAATAGCAAAACTGAATTTCCATAATAAAAAAAGCTCAATTAGAAAACCTGTATGCATTAATAAGCACACATAGAGAAGTCCATCTATGTATACAAGTGTATACAGACAAAATGCATGCAGACCAAAGTATATAGCCAAAATTACCAATGATTATATGGCAGAGTCAATGTTATGGTGTGAGGTAAGTAATGTGAAAACTAACACTATTGCTTTAAAAAACCCTCACAGTTATAAGCAGAAAATAATTGAAATTATAATAATAATATAAACTTGATGCTGCCATATGTCAGATGTAATATATCAAAATCGCATACTCATATATATTATTGAGCAATAAATAAGTACTTAATTACTATTGTACATACTTACCTTAAAGATAGATCTCCATGAGCCCAGCACACCCGATGCGCGTTTCGCAATTAAATGCTTCATCCAAGGGTAAACAGCTAAAATGACAAAACATGTGTCAGTGTCCAAATATTCCTGGACCTAACTGTAGATTTTAACTGTTGATTTATATATTAAGAAATAAGTGAAATTCTTGCGAATAGGACATCGAATCGCTGATATCAAGGTATTATTTTATTCAACTTTCTATTACCTGCATGTCCATATACATTAGATAAATTTTAAAAAAACTGACCGTCACATCCAAACATAAACTAAGTGTGAATAGGTGCTTACCTAGAGTCACCAACTTATATACACTCAAACAAAAAAGGCTGTAGCGCCATAGCATGCAAATATGAAATATGAAAATTGAATTGCATTACTGCATTAGAAATATGAAAAATTTAAAATGCTTAGCGCATAAATTGGCCAATTCATGTGTACCTGGAAGCCACATTAAGGCGATTCTCGTTTACAGGACCTAACTTAATGCCAATCCTCTCTTAGACTAAAGTCTCCATCTGTATAGGAACCTAATGTGAATCCTCTTTTAGACTGAAATCTATATCTATATTTCACATTATGTTCACATTACCATCTAATGGATGTGCCACTTCTGGGCCAGCTGAGGGCTGATGTTCTTAGTCTGGGAGGGGGCCAATATCCATGGCCCCTTCCCAGGCTATTAATATCAGCTCGCAGCTGTCTATCAAGCCTTTGCTGGTTAGTAATTATAGGGGGATTTCACATCCATTTTGGGGGGGGTCACTCCTTGTTAATAACCAGTAAAGGCTAAGTATATAGTTGTGAGATTATATTAATAGCATGGGAAGCTCCATGTGTTTTACCCCTTTCCAATACTGTTAACATCAGTCTCCAACTGTTGGCTTTCCCTCAGCTGGTTAAGAAAAAGTAGGGATGCCATGTTTTTCTGTTACTTATTTAATTAATAGAAATAGGCCCGCTGCTTTTGCATTGGGAGTGCGGTGAAATTAAACATAGATGTCACCGCTATTCCCAACGCAGGCGCAATAACAGCCTCGTCGTTACCGCGCATGTGCAGGTAGAGCAGGTAGAGCGCGCAGTTGTGGCTGTTACTGCGCATGCGCGGGAATAGCGGTGACGTAAATGTCACTTGCGCAGGCGCAGTTCGTGGACTTGCAGAAGTCCCAACTGGAGATTATATATATGGATTACACACAAATCGGATTACAAAAATATTTTAAACAGGTTGTAATGTAACAAAATAGGTAAAAAGCCAAGGGGGTGAAAACCTTTGAAAGCCACTGTAGATATAGCTTTTGTTAGGGCCTTTGCTGCCATGGCATTACATCGGCACCTGGGCATTGATTTAGGTACATAGACATAGCTTTTTCAAGGGTCTTTACCTGAATGGGCATTATATTGGCATTAAGGCACCACTTGGGCTTATCTGATACACATAGGCAGATTTTGTTTTGCTCTTATTGTGATAGCAACATTGGAACCCAGGATTGCATCAAGAAAGAACCAAAAAGATTACAGAGAGATCCTTACCTCGTGTAAAAATACTTAAGAGCCACAGTCACTACTGACCATGGCACCTGAACAGACAGACTACCATGATCAGAATTACCATCGATATCCCCAGCTTCTGCAGGGTGTTGGCAGAAAATGCAAAGCACAATGGGTAAAGCAATGCCTACTGAGAAATTTGGCACGCTGCTGGAAGGGGTTAAAAGGGTTGTCTCATTCTAGGCACTGTCCAAATGGCAGAGGCTCTATATATTCTGGAAAAATGCATAGCTGGTAATTGATTAACGAAGGATGAACTCGGACATCTGTGAAACATGGTATGAGTGTGGACCACGAACTCCGCCTGCGCAAGTGACATACACGTCACCGCTATTCCCGCGCATGCGTAGTAACGACGCAGCTGTTACTGTGCCTGCGTGGGAATAGCAAAGACGTGTATGTCACTTGCGCAGGCGCAGTTCATGGCCTTGTGGCCACGAACTGCGCCTGCGCAACTGACACTGCCGCGGTGCCTTATGGGATTCGGGAACAGCAGCCAACTGGAGATTACATATATAGATTAGCTAAGTGCATGTACAGTAAGCTACACACTCACTGAAATGATTATATATGTCAATGACATCTATCAATCTATTATCTATCTTTCTATATATATCTGAATCTAAGATTGTTTTATCAGTTAGTAAACTAGCTTGAAATGACAAAGAGTCACTGTATGTAAAAGCTGATGTTAAAACGCCTTGCATACGCATTGTATACGGATGTCATACGGATACTAGGTGAGAAAAATCACCTTGCACTTGCGTGACACTTGCGTGACACTTCTCCTACTTTTCAGGAACTACATTGGACTTTTTATTTACGCTGATGAGTGTGAGCCCTAAAGAAGATGCCGGGGGGGGGGGAAATCCGGCAGATAAATTCAAACACTAGTCCTTATGTCTGGTGGCTACTCACACCCAACTCTCTGCATGATGCGCATGTTCATATGTATAGGGAGAGTTGTGAGAGATAGCTGTAAGCAATAAATCATTCAGTGGTCAGCTATCTAAGGTGTATATATACTTTTAGACTCAGCCATTCTCTTTTTTAAGTCATCCATTTTTCCCATTCTTTAAATTTTAGTCTGTGAGACAAGATTTGAAATTTCTATTTTTGCTGAACAGATTACTTTGGTATCTGGTGCCCAATATTTAATGAAAATACCAGCTTTGGACAACTTAAAAAATCAGTTTCCCAAACTACAGGCTGTGATTTACTTTTTTCTGCTAGTTGTACCTCGGGGCCTTCTGCTTCTTTTTTTAAGTCGGTTAGATCCAGGTAAACCTGTCCTCATGAAATATTCTGTTAAATAAATCTAAACTGTCTCAGAAAAGCCAGATTGTCGATATCAGTCAGAAGAGTTCACATTTCGGTTTTCCAGCCTTTGAGATTGCATGTAATATGACTTTTTACTTAATCCAAAACATTGAAATTTATAGACAATCGAAATTTTCTAAACCATTATTCAAGTCTGTACTCAAAATCCACTGTGATGAATAGATATCTAGAGACTTGTACACTTTCATCTGCGTGCTTTAATCAGCAGTCTAGTCATGGCAAAGGCATCATTAGCAGCTTTGTACTGATAATTATAGTAAAAAAAAGTTTCTGTTATTTCATTATAGTTTCTCTGAAAAAATCAAAAGCTTCTAAAATTTCTAGTTGTCAAATTATCAAGAAAGGAATGAAAAAGAGAATTTGCTATTGTTTGATTAGAGCTCATGGTTTCATAGTTTTTAAGGTTGAAGGTAGGCATAAGTCCAAAGAGTTCAACCTATTAACTAGGAATGAGCGGACCCGTGGAAGTTTGGGTTCTGATACCCGACTCGGACTATATTCCAAAGTTAGGTTTGGGTACCAGAACTGCACCCGAACTTGAACCAGAACCTGAGCCCCATTGAAAACAATTGTTACCCGAATCTCTCTCCAGACTTCCCCCGGAACTCCGAACATTACAACGGACTGAGAAGTCCGTGTTCTGCTTTTAGCACCGGACACTAACCGTCCTGTACAAACACCGAACTTTTAATAAGTTTGCGTTCACTCATCTCTACCTATAGCCGAACATGTTATTTCAGAGAAATGCAAAAACTTCATGGGGCAGGGCTGACACTAAAAGCTTCACATTAGTGGAAAAGATCCTTCCCAACTGCACATATGACAAACAGATTGTTAGGGTTTGAGTTCCCACTGCTGCACAAGGGGAGTCTTGAACCAGTCCCACTGCGGTCCCCCATCCATCTCCGTCCACAGTGGAGCCTGCTCAGCAGAGACGTCGGTCCCAGCGTCTTGCCCATTCCAATACTGTGCAGAGACTTGCTGCTGCCCTTCCTGGATCTTCTATTATAGCCAGTACTGGAGCAGACGTCTTTGGGACGAAGTCCTACGTTTCCCCTTCTGAGCATGCCCAGGGTAAGATCTCTCATTTGAGATCAGGGGTCACATGTTCAGGTACTGCAGCAGCTCCTATTGGTCCGCCAGGAAGGTCCTGAAACTACATGTGTTTTGGAACAGTTTCTCATTGGTCCTTGTTTCTGGCAGGTCCTGTAGCTGCTACTATAAAAGGGTGGCATGGCTGGGCCGCCATGCGCTAGTATCAATTGCATTATGTGCTTTGCGCTAGTGTGATCATGTACGCATGTGGTTAGGGCTCGGCTGAAATAAGTCCCTAGAATACCGGCACCTCCGGTGAGGAGATTTGGGTGCACGTGGTTAGGGCTTGGCTGAAATAAGCCCCTAGAATACCGGCTTCTCCGGTGAGGAGATTGCTTGATTGCGTTGCTGTCTGAATGATCACGGACTGCTATCCGCACAGCAGTTATCTGTGTATCCCTGTGAGTCTAACAGGACACAGTCTTTTTCTCAGCGGCTCTGTGACGCAACAGGGTTCGCTTTATAACGCTGGTTCAGCGCCCTAGCGTTTTACTTTGCGGCTCACTGAAGCTAAGTGAGTTCGCACTTATCGCCATATAGCGCTGTGGCATTCCCATTAGTCGCTCTGGGGATTAACAGAGTTCGCACTTACTGCCACAGCACGCTACGGCATTTATTTTAGCGGCTCTGCGGGATAACAGAGTTCGCTACTTTCGCCATCTTATTGCAGTGGGCTTCGCCTGCACGGTGGACCCCGGGCTGCGAACGCACCTCTCTACTATATATATTAGGTGCGTTCTGCAGACCCTAACACAGATTATTTCAATCAATGCCCCATCACAGAATAAAGTATCCATAGCCTGTAATATTATATTTTTCAAGAAAGGTATCCAGACTCTTCTTAAATTTTAGTAGGGAATCACTCATTACAACATTATACGGCAGAGAGTTCAATAGTCTCTCTGCTCTTACAGTAAAAAATTCACGTCTGTGATTATGCTTAAACCTTTTTTCTTTAGACATAGAGGTTACCGCCTTGACACTGTTGCAGGCGTAGATGTAAAAAAGTTCTTTAAAAGGATCGTCCAGGCTTTTCACAAAAGTCTGCAGTCACTCTAACTGCAGACTTGTGAATTCTGACAACACGTGCAACGCACACTGTGAATATTCTTCAGTGCTGGCAGCGAGACCAAGTGGTCTTATGACCATAAGTACGCAATATGTGTACTCCCAGCCACATTCTGACTAGATGTGTCCGGCCTCTCTCAATTCACTTGTATTCAGGTAGGTCGCGCACGTCTAGTTGGAATGTGGTCATATGAGTGAGTGGTTATGGTGCCGGTGCCGGTGAACGCTCACCACATGCACAGTGCGCACTGTGAGGATTCACTGGTCTTCGGTCACTTACTGACTGCACACTATTATGAAAAGCTTAGGTACCCCCTTTAACAATCTCTGTACCCTAGTATATTTGTACATTGTAATATGATACCCCCTAAACTAAGCCTACATTTTTCCAAACTGAATAACCCAGGTTTGATCACCTGTCTTGGTGGTGCAGTTCCCTCGTTCCGTTAATAACTTGAGTTGGTAATGATGTTCAATATGCCACTAATGAAAGTGTAAAAAAGAGTAGTCAGGACACAAGAATCACTCGATGCCATGTCCCCAGTATCTCTTCTTTATTTCGATGTGAATGTCAGCCTAGCTGTTGAAACTTCTGGTAATAAGTGATCTAAACCATTTACTTCTCAAGAGATTTATTTCAGAGGAAATTCTGCACCATATGTGTCCTATAAAATATCGCTTCCATCTGTCCTGGTTTTCTAGGGACAGGCCTTAATGGTTTGGGCAAACTTTAGCCAGGAAATGAAAACATTTAGATAACATTTTCCAAACGGCTCAGTCACTATAATCCAGATACTGAACAAGAAACTTGTTTAAGGCAATTCTGAAGACATATTCTAGAAAGACCCAATGATTTGGTCTTTAGTTTGAATGTGAAACTTAATATTTGCCTTTGTTTAATATTTTATTGATGAATATAAAAATATTAACACAAATTTCTAGGGGCGTTCTATAGATTGTACAAAACTTTCTTATGTTTTAATGAGTGCTAACATCAATTTGCCTGCATTAAAGGGTTTCTCCACTACTTTTATACTGATGACCAGAGGTAGGTCGTCAATATCTGATCAGTGGGTGTCTGATATCTGGCGCCCACACCAGTCATCTCTTCAAAGCGTCAGTTGTTAGATGTTAGCAGCTGTGGAGCTGAACAACACAGCTCAGTCAGTTGTGTAGAGGTTACTGCTGGGTACTGCTGATCCAAATGAATACTCTAATAATTAGGAATGATCTCAGTGGCAGCTGCTACATTATAGATGGAGCTATGCTGTTTAGCGCCAGACTACCAACATCCAGCTGCCCCCCAGCGGTCAGCACAGACAACAGTTGACCAGTGGGGGTGCTGGGTGTCAAAACCCACCAAGAACAAATGAGGCTAAATGCATTTTTTTAGTTATTGAGTCAATTGTGGGCTACTTTTACCTCTCCAATGTGATTTGTGGAACAGCCTTATATAGCGTTTGTCTATGGCAGTCTCATAGAAAATGAATGGTGTGGAGGTGTGCAGGTATGCATTCTTGACCTCTTTCCATATAGTAGAAACTCTTTGAAGGGAAATTGTTTATAGGATCACTCTAAGCCATCTATATGGGCATATAGATCAAAGGAAGCTGAATAATCTGCAGTCCAAAGTCTTATTTGAGAGAAATCCGTGTTTTTCTTTCATGTAAATAAGCTGTTCCAACTATCAGCCAAACACTGATCTCCCTGAGAATCTGCCTCTAGTAGTTATTTTAAATGAAAGGAGGCCTTACCAGTTGCTAATGACTGACAGTCCCATTCTCACAGCACAGCTGTGTGTGATTGCAGCTACCACAGTACAGCAGATCTGAGCTATATCTACTTAAACGCACATGTGCAGCTTTATCTCACCTCTCACAGTGCTGTCAGCTCAGCTGCAGAGCTGTGGATGACTACAACTAACACTTCTTCGGCTTTCATCTAACAGGCAACCCATGTGGGGAGAGGTGAGTACAGCTAAGGACAAATGCAAATGTGTTTATAATGAGACAAAGTTCAGCTCTGATGTGCTGGGTTAGCTGTAAATATATATGAATATACATGTCCTTTCATGTCCTTTGACCTTTAGGTCAAGACGACAGCAGCGTGATCATGTCACGTGATCACACTGCTGATGTCACTCCTCAGTGCTGCATAGGGGCAGAAGTTTAATATTGTAAGTGCTCCAATGGCGCTAAAGACAATAAATATTTATTCTAATTAGAGGAAAGGGGAAAGACATTTCAGTACAAAGTATGGGGACAGAGGATGGGGTGAACGTATGCAGACACAGTATGGGGAACAAGGAAGGATGGCTGCAGAGTGTGGAGAGCAAAGGGGGGAGTGTTTGTGGACATAGCATGGGGTTCAAATAAGAGGGAAGAAATTTGTGGACTCAGTATAGGGAGTGAGGATGGGATGCGTGCGGACACACTATGGGGAGCGAAGGGAGGAAATTTGAGGGCACAGAATGAGAAGCAAGAGGGGATGGGTGCAGACACTGTATGGGGAGTGAGGGGGGAAAATTTGAGGGCAGTATGGTGAGTGAGGGAATAAATTTAAGGTCACAGTAATGGGAGCAAGGGGGCGGGATAGATGCATACACAGTATGGGGAGTGAAGGGGGAATGTATGCAGACATAGAATGAGGAGTGAGGGAGAGGATGGATGCAGACACAGTATGAGAAGTGGGGGGGTAAATGCAGAAACAGTATGGAGAACAGGAGTATGTGTCAGCACACTATTGAGGGAAATAGCTTGAGGAGACAGTATAGGATGTGAGGGGGCACAGAATAAAGACTGGGTAGTGGGGGGGCGGTAAGGAGAAAGACCAGCATGGGGGGACAGTGTGAGGCCACAGCAAGGAGGGGACAATATGTTAAGTAAGGGGAGTGTGATGAAGAAGCACAGTATAGAGACTGTGCTGTATAGGGGAACAGTGTGAGAAGACTGTGAAAATGGGGCCCAGTATGGAGAGGAGAGGGGAGTGTTTTTAGGGCATGTACCATTAGAGAGATAGTGTGTGGGTCATATTTTGAGTAGGGAACACAATAAGGAGCAATTATTTATTCAGGGGCACAGCGTGGGACAGATATTTTTATTCAAGAACATTATAATGACACTGGTATTTTTAAGGGTATTATTATCACGAACACCGCACTGCACTTGCTCACTGAGCCAGT